>JADNYV010000599.1:0-20497 GCA_015501055.1 Mucidula mucida | reverse complement strand
CTGCCGGATGCCCCGAAATTTCGTGAGTAGCAAGCATTGTACACGGTAACATACGTTCTTAAACTCGTCGCAGCCTTGGCTCGATGAAACTTTGTACAATAACCTTTGGACATGAGGACCTCCCATCTATGAGACCAAGCGAGCCCAAGGCTCATCTTGTTCCGATTACATATGGAGAGTCAGATGTTCGCGGCGACCTGGTTAACCTCATTTCCAACATTTTATTCAAAACCCTACATGACGGAACTCTGGAGCACACCGTGTTAACGACACCACTACCAGACGTCGTCGTTTTCAGTTTGAAAAATGAAGGGAAATGTGCCGATGCTCCGTACTACCCTCCAACGCTTTTCATGGATCGATTCCTATATGACAAGATTATGGTGGTCCAAGGAAAACTCCAGGAGGTCAGGGAGATAGAGCTCAAGATGCTTGCGCTTGTCGAGCGGCAGCAGACTCTAACCAATTTCAAGGTCTATTTGTCGGTTCCGTTGTATGATGTGTCGAGACTCATTATCCAATAGGGCAACGACACGCTGAAAGATCTGAAGACCACGCAGCATTTTTATGAAAAGGTGGCAAGCGGGCGAGATCATCCCGATCGACGACCGTATTTCGATGGCATGGTCGAAAAAATCAAGAATATTATCAAGACTCTTGAGCAAAAAGTGGCAGGTGACTATCTTCAGTACACTCCGTTGATACGCGGGCCTGATTGTCACATAGACATCGAGATTGAGTATGCAACGCTAGTGACGGAATCACAAAAGGTCTTTGAGTGCCCAGAAGTGCAGGAGTTTCCAGTAGGCCAGAGTTTCTCGGCGTGTGTCGTGTTACCCTTACCTGTTCTTAGTACGATCTCCGCGCTGTATTGGTTAGCGGCGGGCCTCCAGGACGAAAGAATCTCTATTCGTACGTTCAAGACGCGAAGCAGCGTTGGTGGAAGACCGTGGATACCGTAGTTACCGAGGTAGGTGTTGACGTCTCCAGCGATACTGTGCCAAGCTTTACGTTGGAACAGGTTCCTCCGGAGGAAGTGTTGAACGATTCGAATGGGGTACTGCTGGGTGCTGGACCGTACATGCTCATCTATAGTCGGAGAGTCTCGTTAGAATACATTGACGCATTGCTACCTTGGCCGAACTCTTATACGGTATGTAATGCTGCGTCTGATTCGTTCTGCCGTCTGACATGTTTTTAGGACTCTATCATCTCTAACAACAGCTTGTATTTGGAAGCAAGGAGTGAAGAAGGTGGAGGTTCTGGAATCACTAGGGACGTAAGCATGGTTGATTTATCGGGAGTGTAGTAGACTGCTTGTGCCTCACGTACTGTTGGTAGTCGCAATGTTGGGCGTCTAGCCTTTTCATTCATGCTCAACCTGCCGTACCCATGCGTCACATCATTGCGACCCAATCTCTCCTCACCTCGACAAGTAAATGCACGTTTATCACTTATAATCGATTTACAACTACTCATGAAACAGAGGCCTAGTAGCAGCGAGGATTCTCAATGTTTTGCTTGCCGTTAATTGAACGATGGTCTGTCACCTCGCTGTAGGCCCGATCTTGTCCGCACCCATGGAAAAGATATACGAGCTGAAACGAATATGTACAGCGTTGATTTGAGAAAAGGAGATACGGCGGTCATGTCTGAATTCGGCAAGTGTGGCGCGCCAAAGGTAACCTACAATCGGCGATCGCCTCGACGTACCTCGTCAAACTCAGAGGCCAGTCGTGCATGCGACATCCCGTAATGAATTGAAATGAATAAGGTCACTTAACCTGAAATTTGAATACTCAAGGCAGATGGCAGCCCATCGACAACGGGCTTGCGGATGGTGTACCGAAGTCGCTTCTGACTATCTCAGTGGCGGACGATCGACTGTCCGGTGAATTGACGGTGAATGAGGCAGGATCGAGAGATTCTTCAGAAGATGTATTCTGATGTATTCCAGATGTATGCCAGTCGCCAAGATGTGTCAACGAAGGGAAACTACAGGAGGACCCGAACCTTGGAACACCGGTTACCGGTTACCACTAATTTGAATGTGGCGCATTACTATGATTACCTAACAGGCGTGTGCTGCGGATAAATTTCAGCAGTTCTGCGCCTCCGATTGAGCAGATTTTGCCGTCCATGGAAAGGAGTCTGCATTACAAGAGATCGGTAGGAGAAGAAGCGCAGCCAGGCAAGAAAACGCCGGGCAGCAAGCAGAACTTAGACAGCTCGAAGGGTTAATTAATGGAATTGTGGAGACGAAATCAGGGGAACATTGGCATCGGGCATTTGAGCCCTTTACGCGCTCGGATGGCCATCAGTAGCCCATCACTGCCCATTGTTAGTGGTATTGTGTACAAACAAAGACCGCGACCGACGCTTATTGTGCTGGAGCCGCCTGGTTGGTCGTTACTGTACCAGCTGGTTGGCACAATAGGATTACCGCAGAAATGGGCATTGCAGGCTTGCGTTGTTGGTTACCAGAGTAGCAGATTGATGATCGGCTTGGCTCAGAGCCCATTTGGAAATGGTTCAAAGGCTAAACAAACCACGAATCCCCACTTTCCCATCACAACACCACTTCTCTTCTTCCTCCCAACACCTCGAGTCCGTCACTTTCCCTTATATCCCGCTCATTCTCCCGGTTTTTTGCCTCCCTGAAGCGGACTCTACACACTCTTTTATAACTCTCAAGAAGTGTTTACGACCCACACCATGTCCTCAATCCTCGTCGCTGCCTTTGCAGTCCTCGCGCCTCTTGTACCCCATGTCGCTGCGCATGGACAGATCTCTGCTGCCATGGCCAATGGCCAGACTGTTGAAGGCCCCAACGTACAACTTTTTTTGGTTGATTTTGATTCTATGTGCTCATCGAGCATCCTAGGTCTACTACGCCGCCGACGCCAAGAACGCGGCGACTGTCGTTTCAGTGATGTATGAGGCCTCTGGCAAAGCCTACAACTTGCCCTCCGACTTTGGCGACAACGCGTATGTTTGATCGGTGTTGGAAAGATTCCGTTTGATTAACATCTCGTTCAGTGCCATGTCATGCGAAAGCGCCTCAGCACCTCCTGCATCCCTCACGGTGACCTCTGGCTCGACCGTTCGTGTGTACTGGGAAGGCGCCACCTCTGAGCTTCTCAACCAACCCGGTGTTGACGCTGCCTACAACAACGCTAACCCATGGGTCCATGCGTATGTTTTGTCGTTATACGTTCATTGCAATGGCTCACCTAGGAATTAGCATGGGTACCGTCGCTATGGATATCGCTGACTGTGGCGGCGACTGCTCGTCTGCAGATCCCGCTTCTCTTCTCTGGAACCGAATTTACTACTGGGGTCTCGACACCAGCCAGTCTATCTCCGATGGACTCAGACAGACCATGACCAACAAGCCTGAAGCTTACTACCCACAAGGCGTTGGTCTTTGGGGCATGGCTGCCATGGTCGCTCGTGGCTCCTGGGTTGAGGCTACCATTCCTCAAGATTTGGCTGCTGGAAACTACATGGTCCGCACTGAAGTAAGTTGAGCTTACTCGGATCGAAGCGACTTGTCACTAATGTCAATCAGCTCGCCGCTGTCCACAGCCCTGGCGCTCCTCAGGTTTACATAGGCTGCGTTGCCACCAAGGTTGAGGGATCTGGCACAACCTCCCTCACCGGTGGAACCCAGGCCGGATCGTACGTCACGATTCACCTTCGCATTTTCATGTATTAATCTACCACAACAGTTTGTATTCCTCGTCCGGTGCATTGGCTACCTTCGATGTCTACAGCGGAAGCTCGTGGACTGATGATGGCCCGGCCTTGTTGGACATTGCCACCCAGACTGCATCTGGTGGCTCTGGATCCAGTGATTCCGGTTCCAGCTCCAGCGGCTCCAGTGATTCTTCGAGCGACTCCTCCAGCGGATCCAGTGACTCCTCCAGTGGCTCCTCTTCCGGCGACTCTTCCTCTGGCAGTTCGTCAGACGATACCTCATCGGAAGTTGATACCCCGTCGTCAACCTCTGAGGCTCCCGCCGCTGCTGCTACGTCTGCTTCGAGTTCCTCCTGCAGGAGACGCCGTCGCAGCCTCGGGAAGAAGCGCTCTGTCCCTTCTGTCCACAAGAGACAGGCGTTCCCTCACGTTCACCATAGCCACTAAACATTTCCTCTCATCCCTCTCATCTCTCTTTTTACGGTTCCGGTGACAGGTATCCTGCGGGGTCTGGCTCACTCATGTTAAACTAATCTTCTACTTACATACTTCCTTTGTTATCGCTGTGCGATGCACTATATATTTGGGTTTCTTGGCCTTGCTGTTTCTAGAACGAAACGAAGGATGTTGTGCAACACAAAGAGAAGTACGATACCTGCTACATATACCAATTTGCAGTTTTTTCAGTATCAAGAGCAGGAACCTCCCATTAGTACTTGGACAGCTCTGCGGCACATAGACTGTCACTGCTCTAGAGTTCTCTTGTATGACGCTTTGAGTCGCACATTAGCATTGATGTACACGATGTAGGACAGCATACAGTTGAGTCTGTCTCCTGTGGTTTGGCAGGGAGAAGTACACATGTAGTTATACACATTACAACAACTCCCAAAGTTTTGACGCGACCTGCAGGACGTCGCGCACCAAAAAGGGTAGCGAAGTTCAATTCCGAAATTGGGTTCCGATCAGATCACGGACACCTCGGACCGAGGTAATAGTATCGTCACCGTTGAGAGTCGTGTTTCCAGCCGTCGTCCTCCTCCACCGTCTATTCCTTTTGACCACGTTCCTTCAATGAGATATTCTATATTTTTTTACTTTCCAAATCTCTCACCGCTCTTGCGCGCCCATATTTCTCTCAAAATGCTTTCGCTCCGGAGGAACCTGAGGCGAAGCCTGGCTCGGCTGAATTCTGGTACAAGATAGTTGTTAGTGGTGTCTTGGTTCTCGCTGGCGGTGTCTTTGCTGGGTGATTAAAATGGTGTTACTCCGATGTCTGTGGGTGCTGAACGAGTCGTAGACTGACCCTCGGTCTCATGGGCTTGGACGAGATGCATTTGCGTGTCTTGGCCGCGTCGTCGGATGATCCTCGCGAGAAGGCATATGCAAAAAGGTGCGCTCTAATGTATCTCACCGCGTCGTCGCGCTCATTCCAGTAGTTCTCCGGCTGATGACTAGAGGTCGACACTGGGTTCTGGTGGTATGTGGCGTCATATACTTGCTTGAACATCATGCTTCACCAACTATCAGGTTCTCCTCTTGGGTAACGTTGTACGCGCATTCGCCGTGCATGAGTATATTCTCTCATTGTTTCTAGATCATCAACGAAAGTCTACCCATCTTTCTTGACGGAGCCGTATGTGTTTCCATCAGAACGAGCTTGAGGCTTACTTGTATTAGATCGGTGGCGGAGTTACTGCAGTCGCTCTCTCAACGGTTGCCATTGGTAAGTGCTCTCTGTTTACCCTTTGATAAATGTGTTGACTGAATGCACAGTCATTTTTGGGTAGGCGGTTTCTTACTTGGATTTGATGTGAGGCCTCAATTTGTGGTATAGAGAGTACGTCTTCACGCTCTTTGTCGACAATTGAAGTAAACACGTCACAGAATCATTCCCAGTCCCTCAGTGTTCGCTACGGTCTGGCCATTGGTGCTACCTGTGCTCCCTTCGTCCTGTTCATGATGTGGATCTTCGCTCCTGTGGCCTGGCCGATCGCCAAACTCCTCGATTGGATGCTCGGCGCGAACGAATCACATACTTACAAGAAGGCTGAACTCAAGTCCTTCCTCCAGTTTCATCGCACCGGCGAGGAGCCTCTTCGTGATGATGAAATCAATATTCTCAACGGTGTTCTTGAATTAAACACGAAAAATGTAGAGACCATTATGACCCCGTTGAAGGTGAGCATACTTCTTTGACACCTCATCTCACTTCACCTGACCGTGGTATGACAAGGACGTCGTTACCCTAAGTGCCGATCAAGTTTTGGACCACAAGACTGTTGACCACATGTTCGTCCACACTCGTATCTCCTATTTCGGCGTCTAAGCAGGTCCTAGTCTGACGAGTGGGTACTCCCGCTTTCCTGTACATGAGCCTGGAAAGCCCCTGGCCTTCGTCGGGCTATTGCTCATCAAGAAGGTCAGTGGGAAATAGTTTTCTCACTATGTCGACTGATCAACCTTTGAAGCTTTTGACATATGATCCTTCGCAAGAACTACCTGTTTCCAAGTTTACCCTATCCATTCTTCCCGAAGCCTCACCTACGATCAATTGCTTCCAGGCGTTGGATTACTTGTCAGTTGCTCACTCGACAAATTGTGTCCCTTGACTCACTATGTCGTACGTAGTCAAACAGGACGTGCGCATCTTCTATTGATATCGAACACGCCCGGTAGAGCTGGAGGTGCTATCGGAGTCATTACGCTTGAAGATGTCATTGAGGTCTTCATTCAATTCTTCTACTCATACTCGAACTACTGACATTGTTTCCGATAGGAAATCATTTCAGAGGAAATTGTCGATGAAACCGACCGATACGATGATAACATCAATAAACGCCAGGCGAAAAGGATGACAACCAGTACGATCATGAAAGGGTGCGTGGCTGGTTCATCGCGCAAAGGAGGTGTCGGACGATTGACTGTATATCAGAATTGTCGAACGCCAGCGCAAAAGTACGGCACCGCCTACGATTGAAGAAGAACGAACGCCTTTGATCAACGGGTCTTCTGGTGGAGGATATGGCGGTATAATAAGCCAATCGCCTAGTCAAAGCTGATTCATTTGCCGTAATCTCTTCTCTTCTACTTGCTCCTTGCTTTGTTGCTTTTGAACTTTTATCTATCATTACTCTATAATCAACATCGGATGGCAAGCTACGACAAAGATGCAGTCGTTATATCGCTCTTGTTCAACTTGTTCGCTGTTTCGACGTTCTTCCAAGTTCGTGATGAGTATCATTGAGGTTGTCCATCAATCGGTCGCTAGTCCGACCCGTATCATGACAGCAGCGTGCCGCATTACTGGTCCCCTCCTGGAAGCTCACATTGTAACTGTTCATAACCCTGGCGGTCAGCCTTCGTTCATTTCCTTCAATTCTGAACGAATCTGTGGTGGTCGCTGAGGCGAGGGAGGATGTACACCCTCAACACGACCATTGACGATTCGAGTCCACTCATTTTATACAGCCCTGAGGGCTCTTGGGAGCAGGGAAACGTGGAGAAAGATCCGGAGGTGGAGAGGTGTGTCTCTGTGTAGTAGTACGTTGCCCCACAAGTTGATCGATTGTGTGGCAGGTATTGGGGCAAGTCCTATACGAATACATTCCAGGAAGGCGCGGAGGCATGGTTCGGCTTTTGAGGGCACGGGCGTAACGATTTTCGGCGCAAGGAGGAACTTCCGAGGCGAATATACTGTCCGGCTAGATGGCCAGCTCGAGGAAACGTCGAGCGCGTTCGTGGATGGCCCCGGGGAGTATCACTCAGTGCTGTATAATGTCACCGGCTCGACCAGACGCGCCATAGCGTGGTGATGCGGAATAGCGGGAATATGTCGTTGGATATCGATTGTGTGCGTGTTCCACCAATGACCTGGCGCGTTTGTGTTTGTGTTCATGTTGCATAGATCTACTGGACCGCGAAGGTGGGGGACGGAGCTACAAGGAATCTCCACCGCAATTGCTGGATGATACTCGGTCTGCGTTTACATGGTCGCCGCAGGGTGCATGGACAGCGCCGACGAATGATCTGGTGAAGTTTATGAACGCGACTGGCCAGTACGTGGTGGATAAGGACTAATCGGAGCGAGTGCCTGACATTGACATTCTTAGTTCGACCACTCATGCGGGGTGCTTTCGTCAATTATACATTTACTGTGAGCAATCTTTCGTTATGTTTCCTAAATCATCATCTTATTTTGCTAGGGTATGTCCGTCATTTTCATCTTGCATCTAGGGCGTGGCGTCATATAATACTCTTCTAGGTGATGCCGTGTCCGTCTATGGTACCATAGGCCCGCAAAACTCAAGATACACCGTTCAACTTGACGGCAATGAACCTCAGAACTTTTCAGCGGTTCGTCAGACCTACGACGCGCAGGTTCTTCTTTTTCATGCGAACAATCTGGACTCTGGAGAACACAGCGTGATTGTGAAAAACGAGGACCCGGACAGATTATTGCAGATTGACTATGCGCTTGTTTTCTCGGATCAGGCGAGGTGCGAACTTTTGTTCTTCAAGTCACGCTCGATGGCTTATGAACATCATCAGCACAAGTGTAGTTTCATCTACGACCACCACCCCTACTGCGTCTTCGACGTCAACCCACACTAGCAAGAAAGACGACGACTCGGGGGACACGTAGGCTTTTTGTTTCCTGGGTTTCGTTGACTCGAGACTGACTTGCTCTCATTTAGACCAGATTCCGCTCTAATCATTGGTACATCCATCATATCCGTTATCGTTCTTGCTCTTCTATTGTCTTTATTTGTATGATGATGTTCCTCCCTGCTTCCCGTATCAAAGACTAACAGTTTCTAGTTTCTTTTACGGCGTAATAAGACGCTATGGAAGCGATTACAGAGTGGATATACAGTCCAAGCGCAGTTCGACCCCTCATATCAACCAGCGTCTCGTAGCACTCATCACCTTCCATCTGAGATGCACGGCCATCAGCCTAATTCTGACCAACAGCCTCTGATGACCGAGATCCGAACTCACCAGGAAGAGCATCCGCTGGTCCCGAATCGGTTGTCCCACTTCGTACTAGCACCCAACAGACCAGGACAGCCGTCAGATTATCGCGCCGCCCCAGAAAGATCTGAGACGCAGATGACCGCGTCGACGCTGGTGGCAGAGCATGGCTCAGAGTTGGGCAGGTCAGACTCTTTCGTGACCAAGGTTTGTTTTTCTCGTCCTTCTCGCTGCCACAGCACTCCGTTGACACGCGACGGCCGTCAGATATCTGATGCGTGGGCGCGACGGAGGGAAAGTCCACCGAGGAGACGCTTGCTTGCCACACAAGAAACGACGTCCCCAGCGGGGAGTGACGACGAGTGGGATGATCAGGAGCAGGTGTCGCAGTCGCTAGACAGCCAGCCCCCAGGTTATTGGCAGAGCCAAGCGACACATTCCCCCATCCACGGTCCGCTGGTCGACTCGTCCTTGCATTTCAACACACCGTCGTCCGCACATCCTGGAGCACAGTCTTCTATGCATTTAGCGGTGTACCCGTCTTTCCGTGAACCAACGAGTACAGAGTCGCCTGTATAGGTCCGGACGCATATTTATTTGCTTTGATATCCCATTTAGACACGCATCTCTTTTTCGGTTGTATAGCTACCTTCTGTATCCTAGTTAATTGTAGATACCTCACTGCTTACACTCATTAGAGCAGATCAATGGTGAACTTGATGAATTCAGCCACCGTTGGAGGAGGATGAAGATGCTTAGGAATGCGACTAGACATTCATATGTATGGTGTAATAGCGGATTGGCCCTCCGTGTCGTCGTACATTGCGCCACTGCAGTAGGCGATAGATTGGATTGATGATTGTCCACGGTTGAGCGTGGTATGGACAGTTTTATCCACTCATGACCCACTGCTTTCTTCAAAGTGTAACTGCTTCTACGGTCACCGTCGAGATGAATCCAGAAAATACTTATATACATAAAAGTTAAGTAAGATGAGACTAATATACGACAGCACGCAATGACTATAATGGCATGCTCTACAAACATCTATGGTTCAATGTTGGCGACTTCTACTGCGCGTTCAATAATCTCCTCGACCGGCCATCTCTCCGACTTGCGAATACCGTGCTTCAAGTCCAAGTAATCGCCGATCTCGTCACACGCACGGAGCACAATATCTATATCCTCTTTGGTGTGTGCAGCGCTGACACAGAACCGAACTCGACTGGTCACGAGTGGTGTCGCCGGGTACGCCACAACGACCACGATGATAGGTGTCTGACGGTCCTTCATCATCCGATGGAACATGTTCATTTTACCCGGGTTGAACAAAAGAAGGGGAACGATAGGCGAGGCAGGATGTCCATATGTGATGAAACCCATTTTGACCAGTCCAGTGTGAAGATAACGGGAATTGAATGCAAGACGGCGCAATCGATCACGTCCTTCTTCTCCCGATGAAAGCGCAGGAGGTAACGATACCCATGACGGGAGCGAAGAAACGGGCGCCGGGCCAGGGTGCTGATATATTTCATCATCAGCAGGACCGATACTGTGGCGAGAGTTAGACGATTGAGGGATCGGAACCTTGACACCCATGATGCTCCCCATGCTGGCTATTATCTGAGTAAGAACCGGAGGCGTCATGGCTTCAGCATATGCCCCAGAGTATCCACGAATACGAAGGCGATCAATCAGAGCCTTACTTCCAGAGATGTAACCGCCAGCGGCACCGAACGATTTCGTGAACGTTCCCATGAGAATATCAATCGACCGCGGGTCTACGCCAAAGTAATCAGCAATGCCGCGTCCATGTGGGCCCAGAGCGCCAACAGAGTGAGCTTCGTCGATGAAGAGGTAGAACTGAGTGAACATAAGTGTAAAGCACGCGGTAACAGAAAGCTGTAAATGTACCTTGTACTTTTTCTTCAACTGCATTACGACCGGGAGATTGAGCAGAGTACCCTCCATACTGTAGAGACCCTCAACAATGAGAAGAATCTTCTTCCACGGACGATGTGTCTTGGGTTGACCTTGACTGATGACTTCGCGTAGCAGAGATTCCAAACTGTTCATGTCGTTGTGCTTGAACATGCGAACGCTCGCGCCACTGAGACGGACACCAAAGCGGATCGAGGCGTGGTTAAACTCATCGGAAATAACCAGACACCCCTTGTTCACGAGGGCAGGAATGAAAGTGGAGTTGGTGGCGAAACCCATTGAGCTGATCAGCGAGTCCTCCATACCGACGAACTGGGCGACAAGCGCCTCGCCAATCTTGTGCAATTCACTCGTTCCACCCTCGAGACGCGTTCCACACGTGGAAACTCCATAGCGCTTGATAGTCTCTTCGACTACGTCGGCGCAACCTCCGCGGGCTTGAGCAAATCCGAGGTAGTTGTAGGAAGAAATGTTGAGTGCGCGGGTCCGGGTGCCTGTGAATATCTGGGTATGATTGTAGTCGGCGGAATAGCGGTCGAGGAGTTGAACAGTCCGGCCAGCGACACCAGTGATGGGCTGAGAGAAACACTCATCCATACGCGTTTTCAGTCGACGGGTATAGAACGAATCGAAATCAGAATTAAGGGGAGCGTATCCCTATATTCAGCAAACATTAGTCACGCATAAAAAGGGAACGAACAAGTCGACGAACGTTGTGGGGCATCAAGTGTCGGTAAGACTTTGGGCTGAACCTCTTGCCAAAGAAGTCGCGGAAGTGACCAAGACATATGAGAATGAGGTAGCTAATATAGGTCGAGAGCAGGATGTAGTAAGGGGGGTCCTGTTCGACGTGACCTGGGACTTCTGTACCGGGCGTGTGCTGCGAGACGTAGCGGTATTGCTCATCCGCGCAGTGGCCAAACTCTGTGTGCACCGTCGTAAAGACCTGCTCAGAGGTTGGGGCACGGGCAGGGAGGGCGAGACCATCGCTGTTGTCAACGTCCGACTCGTTCAACACGGTATCTTCCGTGGACGTCGTCACCGACGACGAGAGAGAAAGTGCCGGCGTGGATGTCGGTGAATGGGCGCCACTGCTGCGCGCTCGAGCATCGGCCTGAGACAGGGCAGAAAGGTAGGACGCGGCGGAGGCCATATGAGACAAGGAGGGGGTAGAACGTTTCTTGAACATAGACTGCTGCGGAGACCTATTCAAGGCCATAGGGGATGGCAGAGGCGAACTTGTGGGCATGGGACACAGTGTCTCGTCGTCGTCGGGAACAGCGAGCACCGTGGTTGCTCTCCTGCAACTTATTTCCGTGCGAATTCTCTGTTATCCCCGACCTGACTAAGCACATTTTACTCATACTTGAGCTTCAAGATTTATCCGCTCGGCCTAATTTGTTAGCTCGTTTTACTTGTTGCTGAAGCCAGGCTCAGCTTCTAGTCAGTAATCATAGCTACTCTATGACCTGGAACATCTGTCATAATCGACGTACTTTCTTTTGGAGGTTATCTTTTGTTCACGACACATTCTGACCGCCGTCCATCCAAATCAAATCGATAAATAGCGACAATCTATAAAGCGACCACACGGACGATTTACTCGACGGAAGCCACCATCATCATAATGGGAAGGTCAGACAGATTCAATAATTCTCTGCAGTCTGCCAACTCAGTTGTATCATCCAGCCTTCAAGCATTAGGAGAAGCTCATGTCACAAAAGGACTGGGCCGTCTGACCCATGGCATCATGTCGAAAGGCAGCGGATCGTACCTGGAATTCACAGATGGCCGTAAAGTCCTAGATTTTAGCTGTGGCATTGGTGTGACAGGCCTTGGTAGACTTCGTGTTATCTTCCTATCATAAAGATCTAACCCATCTCTAGGCCATTGCCATCCCAAAGTCAGCCAGGCCGCTGCCGATCAATGCATGAACCTTGTTCATGGACAAGTGAGCTTCCTCGCTGCTTTATGATGTTCATACACACCAATACGCGTCGTTTACTAGTGCAGCATCGCGTTTCACGCACCATACCTCCGCCTCATAGAAAAACTACTGCCTGTGATGCCTCATCCATCGCTGGACTCGGTAAGCTGCAGGTGACTCACTCACCATCGTCAAATCTTACTCGACCCCAGTTTTTCTTCTGGAACTCCGGAAGCGAAGCGGTCGAATGTAGCATAAAGATGGCGCGAATCATAACGGGACGCCCGAACATTATCTGCATGCAAGGTGAAATTGATCGCGTTCCAAGTATCTACTCTCAATCGAATGCCATTTGTAGGCGGGTATCATGGGCGAACGTATGGAGCCATGGCTGTCACGACCAGCAAAACGATCTATTTTGAAGGGAACGGTGCTCTCATGGTATGCTCACGCGTTCAACCCGTCAGTCCAACTCACCATGTGGCGTAACACTAGCCTGGCACGTTCAAAACGCCATATCCATACTGGCACCAGATGGGATTGCCACCGACTACGCCAACAGCTGATCTAACTCAGGCTGCACTCTATCAGCTCCGACTGTTGCTCGCTCAGCAATCCGCTCCGAAGGACACTGCGGCGCTCATCATCGAGACTGTCCTTGGTGAGGGAGGCTATGTTCCTGCTCCGCCTGAATTCCTTCGCGGGTTACGCCAAATATGCGACGAGCATGGTATACTCCTCATCATAGATGAGGTTCAATGCGGATTTGGAAGGACCGGAACTTGGTGGGCGATCGAAGAAAGTGGAGTGAAGCCAGATATTCTTCTGTCCGCTAAGGTAAGATCATGTCTTCATGACATCAATCATACTTATCGCCCCATCGTGCACAGGGACTGGCTAATGGCTTCCCTCTCAGCGCTGTCATCAGCCGGACGGAACTGACTGACCAGCTGAAGCCAGGAATGCTGGTATGTGGAAGCTACATAGACTGGTTCCTTGTCTTATCACTATCATAGGGTGGTACGTATGCCGGAAATCCTGTTTCATGTGCAGCGGCTGTCGCTGTAGCAGAAGCTATGCAGGAAGAAAAGGTTCTCAGCAACGTAAAGGCACGGTATGCAAAGTCGCTATCATAGGTCATCTTTCTACTCTCTTATATCTATCATGCAGATCTGCGGAACTATTCAGCTCCCTCAACAGTCTCGCCAAGGACCCCGCCATCTCACCTTACATTGTTGATGTTCGCGGACGCGGCCTGATGATCGGCGTGGAATTTGCGTCCGCGACCTTCCCGGTGTCGCCTGCAAATGCTCCCCCGCCTATCGCTAAAGTGGCTTCTCTGGTGGCCCAGAAATGCCTCGAGAAAGGATTACTTATCCTGACTACGAGCATATATGAGGTGATACGCTTCATACCGACTCTGAATTCGACAGCGGAGGAGATCAAGGAGGGCTGTAAGATATTTGCTGATGCAGTCAAAGAAGTCATCGCGGAAAATAGCAAGTAAACAAAACTTTATTCTATGTAACAAAAGAATGTTGTACTTGTCGATGTTTGAATGTCGCTATTCATTGGTGAGGGCGGGAATTACCTTGTACGTTGTTGACGATCGTCGATCGATCGCTCGAAACTTCGAACCGATTGAGCAATACATTTTCCTGAGTGCCGCGGGCATGAGGAAGCAGCACGGCTTGCACTCGAACCATCATGCCTGTGGGCTGGTGCTATGATTCTGTTGCTCCTGGAGGCTGCTCCCTGCCTTCAGGGACGTGCGCACTCCTCCACAACATCTCCAAATGCTCTTGCGGCCTCATTCTTGACACGGCCAATCTTGCGGGTCATTTACGTGGTCGGAGGCACCAGCAGA
The DNA here is from genome assembly GCA_015501055.1 of Mucidula mucida. Classification (NCBI taxonomy): domain Eukaryota; kingdom Fungi; phylum Basidiomycota; class Agaricomycetes; order Agaricales; family Physalacriaceae; genus Mucidula; species Mucidula mucida. The sequence goes on along the minus strand of JADNYV010000599.1, from coordinate 6,089 downwards.
TCATGAAAGGGACGGTCCCTGTGCAGTCGAAGCGTGCAGGCCCGAGGGCAGAGCCAGTGTCTGTAGCGACGCTCTCTTGCCCTCAATGCCGAAGGGACTTTCCCGAGAATGCCTTTGATGCCCATTTGCAAACGCACTCTGTGCAAGAGCAAATTGCGGCCACGCTCAGTATCGCACAACAGGACAAGAATGGCATATCGGTGTCGGCTCCTCGGGGTGTCGATTTTGGTATCGTTGACGAAAGCTCAACGCCTCGTCGCGTTATCGTAGTCATTACGCGTACGGATGGCTCTGAGACCCCCATATACCTGCTCAAGTGTCGATTGGCTTCGTCTTTCAGGAAAGGTCAGTATGACACCCAGTAAGTACACGTATCGGTGCATGTTTCTACCATCTAAAGGCTGCTTCTACGTCCAGATTTTCAATTACTCTTGCCCCTGGTCCCAAGTTCATAAGGACGGGACGCTCTCGCACTGTTTCTATTCTATTCAAACCTTCGTATGCTGGACAGTTTGAAGATACCCTCGAGCTTGAGTTCTTCGATCAGGAAAAGCGCCGGCGCTTCATCATTCATCGCCCAATCAGTGCCACGGTCGGCGATTTGGCTGACCACGAAGAACTGCGTCCTGTGTCTGCATATACGCCTCGCAAGCGTCGTAATATCCGTCTGGACGGACCTATAAACCGAAGCCTTCGTCCTCCAAGCTGGACGCCGACTAAATGGGTCTCAAGACTTCCTATGTTCGATATCCCTAATGCCCTGATCAGGACGATCTACACGAAGGAAGGCTACTTGAAGAGCTCTGCACGCCAGGATGTCAGGAATTTCATGCCAGCGTCCTTTACTGCATCGACTTATGGCGCGTACTTTCAAACTATGATTTACCTGGAGGAGGAACAGATGAGGCAAGTGAAATTTGAACTGTGTGCTAGTCCTTTCTTATGATACTGTTAATTTCTCATAGACAAGACCTTGACGCATATTCTATGACGGATGTCGAGATCAAAGCGGATTATCCTCGCTACAAGTAGGTGTTTCGGCATCTTCCTTTCTTGTATCTCACGAATTATGCCCGTAGCATTGACGTCGCGGGTCTCTCTGAAGGGCGCCCCTCCGTGAACGTTGGCGACTTCATCCGAGTTCGAGCAGTCGAACATACCAACAACACCTGGTATGAGGGTTGCGTGCACAAAGTCGCAGAAAAGCATGTCAGCGTCCGCTTCAGCGATGAATTCAATACCTACAAGAAGGCCAAATTCGAAGTCCGCTTTGTCTTAAATCGTCTTTCTTTTCGACGTATGCACCAGGCGCTCGTTAACAAGAACAATCCCACACGTCTCCTGTTCCCAGATGTTGAACATCTTACCAACGCCCGAAGGATGTCGGCCGACATCATTGACGAAATCATGCCCTTCAACCGCTCGGTCGGTAATAACAGAGAGCAGATGGAAACTGTGGCCGCCATCGTGCACCGACCACGCGGCAGCGTGCCGTTCATCGTATTCGGACCGTACGTGGAAGCATCCCTTTATCGTCTTAGAGACTGACTCTTGTCTTTTAGGCCTGGCACAGGCAAAACGGTGACTCTAGTTGAGGCTATCAATCAGCTTCTGTCAAGTGACCCGGATGTCCGCATACTTGCGTGCACGCCGAACAACTCTGCCGCAGACATCTTGACCGAGAAACTTACACACTGGTCGTCGATGGAGGTCTTCAGACTCAATTCACTGACTCGTAAATTTAAAGATCTCCCGAAAGGATTACGGTCGTTCTCGCTGTATAACGACAATAACATCTTCGCCATGCCTACCCTTGAGAAGGTTCTAAAATATCGCGTAGTTGTCTCGACCTGTGTCAGTGCTGGCGCTTTGGACGGTCTAGGTGTCAAGAAGGGTCATTTTGCTTGGGTCTTCGTGGACGAGGCTGGCCAAGGAAAAGAGCCGGAGGTTGTCATTCCTATCAAAGGTTTGGCCGACAAGCACACCAATGTCGTTTTAGCCGGAGATCTGATGCAGCTGGGTCCGATTGTTCATTCCAGTTTAGCAAAAGACCTTGGTCTGAAGCAGAGCTATCTGCAAAGGTTGATGGCGCGGCCGTGTTATAGCTTAGATTCTCCTGAATACGGCGGTCGTGGCGTCACGTACGTACTTCATGTTTCGCTGAGACCAATCATTAACGAAACTCCTCAGCATCATGAAGCTGGTAAAGAGCTTCCGTTCACACCCAGATATTTTGCGGTTCCCGAATGAGCAATTTTACGATGGCGAACTTCAGGCTTGTGCAGATGCCGCATTGACGAGAAGCCTCGAAACGGTTGAAACGTTACCTACGAAGAGATTCCCCGTCATGTTCCACGCTGTTGTTGGAAAGGACCAAAGGGAAAAGTCATCTCCGTCATTCTTTAACATCGACGAAGTTACGATCGTCAAGAAGTACTGCGCCGGCCTGATTGCTGATGGTAGAAGAAGAGGCATCGGTAAACTCGTGGTTTCTCTTCGTCTTCATGGTCGCTCATTAGATGCTTTAGTTGCAAAGGATATTGGTGTCATCACTCCGTACCACGCTCAGGGGATGAAAATTATGAACCTGCTTAAGAAAGACCCAAAGCTGGAGGATATTACTGTTGGCAGTGTCGAACAATTCCAAGGTCAAGAACGACGCGTTATCATCATTTCGACGGTTCGAAGCAACAAAGAGTTCATCACGTCCGATATCAAACGCTCTCTGGGCTTTGTTGCCAATCGCCAACGTTTCAACGGTGAGATCGCTTCACTTCATGCTATCTGCATACTAATCTCATCCATTTAGTTGCCGTTACACGTGCCCAAGCCCTTCTGATTGTCGTCGGTAATCCAGAGGTGCTCTCTTTGGATCCTCTTTGGCGGGGTTTCATGAACTACATCTACACGAAAGGGGGTTGGAAGGGTCATAGGATTTCTTGGGATCCGACCGCTGATATCTACGCTGACCTCACGGCCAAGGCCAAAAGCGACGCAGATGAAGAGTTATCTCGTGTGAGGTCGTTGATCTTGAGAAATGGTGATAGCTGCGATTTACTGGGCGACGAAGAGGGCGACGAAATAGACGGGGACCTGGGAGACGGGTTGATCATTGAGGATCCTTGAGTGTTCACTTCGCTGTCATGTCGTATTTGCTTCAGTTATATTTTGCTCTAATAATTTGTATACCATCTATATCACGCGTCTTCGACCTTGGTATATCCCACATCGATCCAATCTCTCATTGCCTGCCCGTTGCGTATGACGAGTAGAATTAGACCAAAAGACAACCATGCAACCGCGGCTACGATGGCGTCAGTAACCGCGACACCAATGAGCTTGATGCTCGGGATAGCCAGTGTCAACGCGGCAGCCAACAACATTGATCGAAAGGAGCTGAAGAGTGGCGAATGAGTATAGAACTAGACAAAGATCAAGAACATACATGGTCACAGCCAGTACTTCAGCACTTCTCTCGCGCATGATGTCTACAACATACGCGCACAATGGTGTGAGCACCAGATCGACACCAAGACCATTCATCAGGAAGCACATTAAGTTGAGCGTAAGCCCCAATGGGCCCGGTATGTATTGGGTGATGAGTCCAGAAAGTAGAATGGACAACGGGACTGGTACAAGAGCTCCGAAAAGAGCGGCTTTGAGGCGCTCTTCAGGCCGCCAGACACTGGGACCGTGTTTTTCGATTGAGCGGATTACAACGCGATCAGACAAAAAGCCTGCTAGTGGCGCACCGACTTGAGACCAAATTTAGCGAACGCGAAGAGCAGGATGTAAGACAACGTACTCATGTTACCAAGTCCTACGGGTATGAAGCAAGCTCCGATGACAAGTTCGTTCGTAATGTTGTAACGGACTCCCTGCGTAAGAATGAGAATGGAAACGAGCTCAAGAACATGAAACTGACAATTGTATATGCAATGGGCATCATGAGGACTATGATTACCATGAGGACGGTTTCGTACTTCAAAACAAAAAGACTAACAGAAGTCTGTGATCAGACAGAACGTGCCAGCAATAGTCTATAAATCCGTCAGACTGTAGAATAGCGCCGTGAGGAGGACGAATGCGTACGACCAGGAGAATGTTGGGACTTCTCAGGATAGCAAACGAGGCGAAAGGGTTCAACCAAACCCACTTGAAGCCGTTGCTGTCACCAAGCTTTGCTCGATACTTGTCAATGCCCCTAGACCCCGGATGACTGGTCTCGGGCAAAAAGGTAAATAACAACAAGAAGGTCAGAAGTCCAGCGACTCCCAAACAGAATTGAGTCCATCGCCAAGAAGCGTAGTGCGCCCCCCAACCACCGGCCAGAGGAGAAAGTGCTGGTCCTACAAGTGACGCCCCGAAGAAGATACCCATAGCTACAAGTCATATTCAGAGTGGGCAGAAATCATCATCGTGCCACGGACCTCGACCTCGTTCAGTCAGTTTGTATATGTCCCCGATTACTGAGGCACCGATAGCCATACCGCCAGAAGTTCCCAGAGCCTGGATACACCGCCACACAAGCAGTTCCGGGACTGTTCGCGAAAGGCAGACTCCGATTGACCCGAGGCATAAGAGCGGTGACCCGGTTAAGTATGCTATGCGGCGTCCATCTAGAAGAAGGCGTATATCGTCATGATGGTGCAATACAGAGTGAAGGCGAACCTACAATAAATGGAATACGGAGCGTAAACCAAGGCTCCCAAGGCTGTAGAAAATATAGAAAGGCTGACAGCCAGACTGGGAACACATAGACGCGTTTTAGATCTCGAAATTCCTGGGAAATTAATAGGTGACGAAGTCCCACCTGATGATTTCCGGAGTCGAGTCAAGATCATGAGCAATTTGAGGCATCGAAGGAACGAAGGTCCCCGAAGCGAACACTACAGGTAACAACTGAAGTTCGCCGACGGTAGGATGGCGGTTCTTTGCTTACGCACTGGGAAGTAATGCACTCCATGATACGAGCGCGACGATCATACGTTTTTCGCGTACAGGAAACCGATTATAGACAGCTTCGTGATCGTGTATGGTAGCCTCGAGCTCCTCGTTGTGGATGAGGGGACTGGTTTCAGTGGGCATGGTGGTTCGAGTAGGAAGACGAATTCGAAATAGAGCCCATGTTTACTTATACGCGACGGTGACTCGTCGACCCGGGGCTTACTGAGTCATTTGACTTGTTCGAAGGAAGGCTGACTTATCAGTATCTAGATAAGATAGCATATGCTTCTCGGATATCATCCGATACATATGTGACTGCTCAAATCATCTCGAAAAACAAAAAAACAAAGCCCATGACGAAGATCATTGTTCGGACATCAAAACAAATGCCCACGTCAGAAGAATAGGCGCCGTCTTTGTCCAGTACAGATGGTATCGTGATGACGATATCGACGTAGCGTCCGGCTGATATACGTTCCAACCGGTAGTAGGATTTGTGTGTCCCACAGTCACTTGATCGTCTTATCGCAGCTAGTCAACAGCTAGTAGATCTAGACATTGAGAAAATCGATCAAATTCTGTGTCGGGTGCGTCCTGCGAACACGAGCCGGCGGCAGAGCAGTTGCTTATATTGGGCAGAGGGTGCAGTCATGTACGGAGGAAAATTTGATTGTCAAGCGAGACGTTGTCCGCGACGACGGATGCCCGAAACTTCTACGACACTAGGCCTTGATCTTATCCTAAGACAAGCCTTTCGCTCGTGCTTCGGGATGGCTTGTCGCGGAGCCAAGGCCAATAGCAACGCAGATGTCGTGCGAGGTTGTTGCGCTTGAGAAGATGGTCATAACCGCGATTTACTGGGCGACGAAATAGATGACGACCTGGGCGACGCTTTGATCATTGATTGAGTGTTGGTTTCGCTGTCATACTTGTTAATTATATTTTGCTCTGAATAAGTCGTTATACCATCTCTATCATGCGTCTTCGACCTTGGTATATCCCACATCAATCCAATGTCTCATTGCCTGTCCGTTGCGTATCACGAGTAGAATTAGCCCGAAAGTCAACCATGCAACCACGGCTACAATGGCGTCAGTAGCCGCGACGCCAATGAGCTTGATGCTCGGGATAGCTAGTGTCAA
>JADNYV010000598.1:0-20618 GCA_015501055.1 Mucidula mucida | reverse complement strand
CATGGATGACATCATACATGCCGATACCTCATGGACTCCCTATTGTATACACACCACCGACACTCGTAGCACACATGGTCGTTTCAGTATTATTACTTACATGCAGTCACCACTCGTATTTAATGGTTTCACGGACTAGTAGCATACAACACTGGGTCAAGGGCGTGGAGCATCCCTAGTGGAAACGCGTATGGACAAGGAGCTTCAAACACAGACTTACTAGTATATAAGCAGTAGTGTAGTATCATTGTACTTTAGTTCCGATCTCGTTTATACACCTGGCCTAGCCTAGTTCTACGAACGCGAACACTTTCTTCCTTAGTTTCTTGCTGTGGTACCTGGTTTAGTCTTGAGGCTTAGTCAGTCGCTAACAGCAAGCATCCAATCGATCCTGTCATAAAGGCTTCGGATCACGTGGGCAACATCCAATACCCAGTAGAAAGAGAACAAAGCTGAGCGAAAGTGCAAACTTAGGAGAAACCTTCAGCTGTTTTCATGGGGGGCAGGCGACGAGTGAAACAAAGGAAATGTTGGAATATGAGTGTATTGGTCAACGAGCATTGGCTCTACGGACACATGTCCTTATTTAGTCATGGACTTTCTATATATGTCTAGTCTTTCGTTTTCCGCACCTCAGTCTCTTACCACGACAACTGAGGTATGCTATACTCATTTCACTCGTTTACTTTATCTCACACGTCCTGTAGCTCGGCACGACTTGTACCCTACGCGTACTCGTACTTACGGCCTCATTACAGGTCGTCTCGTATCTGTACCGGTTTCGTCAGGTTATGGGCCCCGCTGCCCCATAATCCTGTTTGTTTATGTTGCCGCTCAAGTCCTCGTCGTCCCGACTCGATCCAAATCCTCTAAAATTTTCCATTCTGCCCCCGCATCTCCTCCTGCCCATTTTCCGCCTCAAGAACATCATGCAGACGCGTCCGACTACGATCCGCGTCGCTCCCATCATCTTTTCCATCATCATTCTTGCTTCCTCAACATCTCGCCAGCAAGAGGTAGCCGATCCGTTATTCCGCAACACATCCCTGCTCGCGTGCGTCTTGCGTGCTTTCCATGTTTCGATGACAAAGTGTTGCAGGCAAACAAGCATTCTGGCACTGTTGTCCATGCCGTCTGTAGCGAGAATTTGATTCACCTCTACATTATACCTTTATACACTATTTGCAAAGACAGAAAAGTTGTAGCTTATACACCTTGTCCAAACACTCTGTCCGACCAACCTGCCGAAATGCTGTGTCATTGAAACATGAGAAGCACGCGAGACGCACACAAGCAGGGATGTGTTGCGGAATACCGGATCGGCTACCTCTTGCTCACCAGCATAACAAACCCTGATCAGTCCTCCACCTCGCCAGCCGAATTACTGGACAACTGGGACCTGACCCGTGGTCTAGCCCAGCTTTTCCCCAGCGAGTCCGCCGCGGTGCTCGTGGGAGAGAAGAACTTCACCGTCTGGTGACCATGTTCCTGCAGGCTGCCGCAACGGCTGAGTGCGACGGTATTCTGACCGCGGAGATCAAGCTCCCGGCAGCTGACAAGGCCAAGCAACGACGATGGAAGCGTGCCGACAATTTTCTCCGCTCCATGCTGTTGAAGTGCGTGCCCCGGAACTTTCTATCAAGGTCACGGGGAAGGACGCTGCGACGGCGTGGCAGGCGTTGCAGAACGAGTATTCACAAAAGATGCTGGCTCGGTGATGATCTGGTTTTCGTCGCATGTGCGACAAACTGGAGCTCGGCGTGATCTTGAGGCCCACATCATTGGGTTTCAGGAGGCTGTCCAGAAGCTTGCGCTTACTGGACTCGAAATCCCCACCAACTATACTGCCGCTTTTCTGGCTGCTTCTCTTCCTGCTGAGGCCGATGAGCAGACCTTTTTACACTTGGATCTCTGCCTTCAAGTTTAGTGCAACCATCACTCTCGACAACACCATGCCGACCTCCTCTCTTTCCATCGCTCTCGCAAGGCTGGCAAGGCTCAAACTGTTGAGTCTGCTCTGCCGCTGTGAAAACGCGCACAAGGCTAAGGGGGAGCGCTACTGTCGGAACCCCAGCTGCCCTCGTCCCGTGGTCATACCATTGACAATTGCTGGTCCGCCGGAGGTGGTGCTTATCGTCCTGATTGGTGGTGGCAGGAAGAAGCAGAGGGGCAAGGGAGGCAAGAATAAAGGCAAAGAGAAGTCAATCTTGCAGAGCAGAGGGAGAGCGAACAGCCCAGCTCTTCTCAGACGAACTTTGTAGCTGACTCCATGGACCAATATGACTCTGACTTCTCCTCGTATATGTCGTCTGATGTTGATGTTGGCTCAGTTCCGTCTCCTCAACGGTCCGAGTTTGATCGAGCGTATTTAGCTGATACAGCTCACGCCGGACGCCCGCCTGTCTATATCGATTCTGGATCCACTACCCACATTCACTCTATTGATTCCGACTTCACTTGTATCGCTCCGTCTCTCAGAACGTCACTGGTTTTGGGAGTAGCTCTCGGAAGATTGCTGGTGAGGCATTGCCACATTTGTAGCGCGCCTTCCTAGTGCCGTCGTCGCCGTCTCCGTCTTAAGGACACCGCCCATGTCCCGAACTCGTCACCATCACTCATCTCTGTTCCACGTCTCGATGAAGCCAGTGCTATACTGTCTTTGGCGCTGGAAAGTGTGTGGTGTTTGAGCAGGACGACGATGGAAAGTTTATCCAAGCGTTGACTGAAAAAGAGAAAGTTGTTCTCACAGCCACCAAGGATGACACGCCTCTACAACCTTGACCACGTTCATACGGATACTGCGTATCACGCTGCTCCTTCCGATTCTACCTCTCCGCCCATTTATGCTAAGCTTCATCGACTTCATTGCGCTATTGGTCACCTTAGTTATGACGGTTGTTGCACACTTTATCGCGCCGGTGGGTTGGAGGATTGTTGGAAGTTTATGGAAGCAGAGTTGAAGGCTGAGCCACCTGTGTGTGATGCCTGCACCCAAGGCAAGCTTACACATGCAGTATTTCCATCTTTGAGTTCTCGAGCTGAGCATCCTCTTGCTCTTGTACACTCGGACCTTTGGGGCAAAGCTCCTGTGCAGACTAGGCATGGGAAGCATTATCTCATGACATTCCTGGACAATCATTCACGGAAGTCGTGGGTATTCTTTCTTCGGAAGAAGAGTGACACCTTTGAAACATTCAAGGTGTGGTTGGCAATGATTGAGCGTGAGACTGGTCGGAAGTTGTTGGAACTCCACACAGACAATGGTGGAGAGTATTTCTCGAAGGCTTGGGATGTGTATCTTTCAGAGCGTGGAATTTGACACTCCAGCTCCGCTCCACACACGCCGGAAGAGAACGCTCGCGCGGAACGTCTTAACCGCACACTGTTTGACCGTGTCCGCACTATTCTCATCAAATGTGGTCTTTCTCTATCCTTTTGGGGGGAGGCTACCATCTACATCAACGAGCTTTGCAATGCCAGCTTCACCTGTTCTCTTCCTCATGGCTCAGTTCCAATACACTGTATGGCCACGGTTCTAAATTGTGCAATCTTCATCCATTTGGGTGTAAGGCTTGGGTGTACAACACTAACCAGGATCATAAACTGGATAAATGTGGTATACCTGGGTTCTATTTGGGGAAGGATAGACACGAAAGGCATATAAAGTTTATGTGCCTGAGAAGAAGGGAATTGTCACTTCTGCTCACGTCAAGTTTGACAACTCTGCTGATGGGGGAGTATTGTTTGACGCTGTGTCGTCAATGGGGGAGTCCTATGACTATTCCAAGTTCCAATTTGCACGTGAACATCCTCTGGGCGAAGTTGAGCTTCCCAAAACCTCTCATCTGTGTCCGCCTCCTATATCCCCTCTTTGTTCTCCTTGCGCAGCATCTCCTCCAGCTCGCCAGTTGAGACCAATTCATCGGAATCCTCGCTTACCTTCCAATGTATCACCTGCCCAAACACGTGGTAGGGCAACTCGTGAAGCAAGAGCGGCGGAATTGCATCAGCAGGCTTTTGGCGACTCAGATCTCAATGATCCGCTCACTCCTGGACCTGATGACGATGCTTCAGCAGATCCCTTAGATCATGCTCTTCATATTCGGCATGGTGAAATACCTGCCAACTTTGAGCAAGCCATGAACTGTCCCAACACTCTTGAGTGGAAGGCGGCTATGCTCTATGAGCACTTACAGCTGGTACGCATGCAGACATACGAGTTAGTTTGTCTCCCTGCAGGTCGGTCTGCTATTGGCACTCAGTGGGTTTGGGCAACCAAGCTGGATGCCGGCACCGGTCTGATTACAGGCTACTGGGCTTGTGTTGTTGCTCAAGGTTTCTTTCAGTGCTCTGGCGTTGATTTCTTTAACACACATGCACCTACTGCTCAGATATATTCAATTTGTGGTATTGCTCGTCTTGCGGCTATCTTGGATTGGGAGATCCATGTGGTTGACGTCAAGTCTGCTTTCCTCAACAGCAACATGCCGGACGACCAACCTGTTTACCTAAAGCAACCCCGCGGCCTTGAAGTGGAAGGCAAGGAAGATTATGTCTGGCATCTGCAAAAGGCCTTGTACGGTCTGAAACAAGCCGGCTTCCTTTGGTATGAGAAGCTGAAGGGCATTCTTGTCTCGTTAGGCATCTCCATCTGCATTTCTGACCCCTGTGTCTTTGTCTGTCACTCAGAACTCAGAATCCTCATCATCACCTCTCATGTCGACGACCTCGCTCTCTTTGGCAGCACTCTCACGGTCATTGTCTCATTCAAGTCTGATTTCTCGCAACATGTTGAGATCACAGACAAGGGTGAGATCTCCGACCTCCTTGGCATGAAGGTCACTCGCGACCGCTCAAAGAGGACGATATCACTCTCACAGCAGGGCTACATCAAGTCAGTCCTTCGGAACTTTCAGATGGAAGGCTGCCAGACTGTCTCCACCCCGATGGAGAACACTCCTCTGCGACAAAGTGATTGTCCCGAGGTTGGCTCATCCGAGTACAACGCAATGGACTCAATTCCATATGCTCATGCAGTTGGCTCTGTTATGCATGCCGCTGTCATGATGCATGCCGCTGTCATGACGCGACCCGATATCAGCCACGCTGTTCAACAGGTATCGCAGTTCATGCAGAATCCGGGTCGTACTCATTGGATCGCCGTTCAACGGATCTTGCGTTACCTAAAGGGTACGTCTGACTACGAGCTCGTTCTCGGTGGTAGACATGCTGAAGGATGCCTTCCATGGGTACACGGACGCAAACTTTGCTGATAATCCCGACAAACACGGCCACTCAATTTCCGGAGGTGCTCTCTTCATGGGCACTGGCTGCTTCTTGTGGTATGCCCGCCGTCAGACTCAAGTCGCCATTGGTACTCCAGGAGCCGAGTATTATGCTGCCAGCATTTGCGGTACCGACATCATCTCGTTCCGCCAGCTTCTGGATGAACTCGGTTTCTCACCTGGTGGCCCAACACCAATGCGCGTCGATGCCAACTCAGCACTCGCGAACTTGACATCAAATCAAGTTACCCATGGCAACAAACACATCAAGATCCGCTATCATTGGATCCGACAAGCCATCGCGTGCAAGGACATTGTGGCGGTCCGTGTCGACACCAAGGACAATCTTGCTGACGTCTTCACGAAGGCACTGCCACCGGACAGCCACAAGACTGCAGTTCGTGGTCTTGGTCTTCAACGAGCCAGTTCTCGTTGAGGGGGAGTGTTGGAATATGAGTGTATTGGTCAACGAGCATTGGCTCTACGGACGCATTTCCTTATTTAGTCATGGACTTTCTATATATGTCTAGTCTTTCGTTTTCCGCACCTCAGTCTCTTACCACGACAACTGAGGTACGCTATACTCATTTCACTCGTTTACTTTATCTCACATGTCCTGTAGCTCGGCACGACTCGTACCCTACGCATACTCGTACTTACGGCCTCGTTACAGGTATGTAATATATATAAGAGTCTCTTACCATGACGACTGAGCTCGGCACGACTCGTACCATACGCGTACTTGTACTTACGGCCTCGTTACAGGTCGTCTCGTATCCGTACCGGTTTCGTCAGGAAACTTATACTAGAACTTTGATACGCGCACACGCGCATCCCTTCGATACATACAACGTACCCAACCTTACATATCAGATTCATCGCAGCAATGCGGAAGAGCAATAAAAAATATGAAGGTAACGAAGGAACAGACATGTTGGACGGTGGGGTGTCCTTGAAGAGGACAGACAGAGCTGACGGTGGGTGATCTTTGACTGTCAGCATCGTGGTATGTGGTATTCGTGTGTGAAACCGATGTTCCACGCCTATAGACGTCCTGGTGATCAAATCAAGTATAGAGCCGGCGGCGCGTAAGGGAAAAGACTTTGGGCTGTAACACGACGTATCAGCAAGACGCATGACAGGGCGGAGAATAGTGAGAGGCCAAAAGATGACATTGTCGCGATGGCGGACGTACTCGAACCAAGGCTAATGCATTCGAGTTTCGGGTTCGAGCTCGGAAGACATGAGAAGATCTATTGGTACATGGAGATGTGGTGCAGCGATACACGAGGACAACGACATAGCAATATTGGTAGCGTAAGAATGGCTGCAGGACTATGATGGTGTCAGGTCGAAGCTATGATGGACAATAAACTTGCCACATACCACTAGTAGATTTCAGCCCATCGCGGCGGATTTGTAAACCCAAAATGCTCCATAACCTCCTGAATCTTCTCCTTCGAAGGTGGCTCAAACTTCCGGCGGGGAACATTGCTGCCCAATGCCAGAAACCAAGAACCGTGGGGGTTCAAGAGCTTGCCATCGCTGCGTTTAGGTGTCCTTTTCACGGCATACAATTCTGCGCGAATATCGAGTTCACGAGCAGGAAGCACGTAGGCTTTTCTGGCAGTTTTCTCGATGAGCATGATGACGTCGTATTCGGTATCCTCTGAGCCATAATTCAGTTCGCGGCCCCGTTCCAGCAGGACTGTCTCTTCAAGGCGGAATCCAAAGACATAACGGTCTGGGTTGACAGGCTTTCGCATAATGATCCTAACACAACGTCAGTTGTAGAGAAGCGCATGAGGCAGATACTGCCCACTCGAGAAAACGGTATGAGATTTAGTACGGATAGGTGTTGAAGGCGAGTGATGAAGACAGTGATTGTGATAGTTGTGGTAGTTGAAGTGGTGGTCGACTTATAAGCCCCGCGATTGATCCCTTTGTTGGCAGGGCACGATCACAGGGCCGCATTTTCCCACGGGATGCCTTTTGTTTGTCCATTCTATTCTTCTTCTTTTGTCGTCTACTTTGACCACGGACGCGCCAAATGGAGATTATATGCTTATGGATGCAGGTCATTGTCACCAGTGATCGTACAAAGCGCAACACTCTTGAATTTCACGATTTTGACCGCCTTCCTTTTCATGACGTGGGCATTTGTTAAGACAAATGCTCCCTCCCACATATAAATCGTTCAACTTCCTCAGCTTCATTCAGCCTCTAAAATCGTACCCTCTACCTCGACACCGACATGCCTCCACGTGCTCCAACCTTTCCACGCTCCTGGACAGTCCCGCTCGTCCGATTCGCCTTTTCTATTGCATTCGCATACTCATATTCTTTCAACATTCGTAATGTCGAGTACTATTGGTACGCATTGTGGAACCATGTTCTCCTACCTTCCCCCCCGATCGACCCGATCTCGTGGTCGCGCCCCAATTCCTGCTTTGGATAGACCCGTCTGTTCGCATGGACGAAGCAGAAGATCCACCACAGTCCTCGGACGATGATTCTGATTACTCGGATTCCGATTCTCATTCCGACGCCGATGACGGCGACGATTTTGAAGAAGCACCGGCACTCTCATGTCGTACCACAGCGGCTAGTCCTGAGGCGTCAGCCCAGCTCGTGGATTTCGCCATCGCGCATCTCATCATGACGCCCAAGGACCCAATTCACCCCGCACCCCGCACCCCGACAATACCGACCCGTTTTGGCTGATAGCCGACCGCAGAATCCCCGTACTCGTCGAAATCAAGAAGTTCGTGACCCGCCGAACCGACGAATTCAACGCTATGGCTGTAGTTATGCACCTTATGGATGCGAAAGAGCAGCTGGTGAGAGGCGCTGCCCATGTCTTTGCGCAGACAGATGCGCAAGAGGTCCGCGTTATCGCTGGTGCTGGACCGTGGTGGACTAACAGGACTCTCAAACGCCATCCCGATGCCCAACCTACCCGTCTGTCCGACGAGGATCTCAAATATTACCTCAAGGAGGGAAAGCTAAACCCCCGCACGGGTAAAGTCAAGAAGATTCTTGACGTCGAAACTCTTGTTGAGGATGGCGCTTTCGAGCGCTGGAGTGTGCCTCTTAGATTGGGCACTGTGGACTCCAATCGGCGCTTGGAGACTATAACGAAACATCTGCATGCTTTAGAGAAGCCGGAGGAAATAAAGAAGCGCTTGACAGAAAGTTGTTGCATCATGTAATCTGTATTAGAAAGTCGTATTTCAAATCATTATTATCCCGCTGTAGTTTCTCTCATCAACAATACTCATCGACGTGTTAGCTGAAAAGAATTGCAGTGTCCAACTTCCGGCGCTCTCTCGCCCCTCAGCTCCTCAGTACCCGCATCCGCCCTTAGCATGCTCCAGTAAGTTATTCAACCCAGTGGGTGCAAGCGATGGTCATCGGGGCGATGGAGTCAAATTTGCTAGTTTTCATATATTCGAGTTCGATACTATTACTAAGTAACTTAAGAAGCTCAGGAAATAAATGAGATACACAAAGAGCCACACTATGATAGAGCTATTATAAACACTCATAAGATATACGGAAGCCGATACTACCATTGTCCACAAAGTCCTTGAACAGGGCTGCATGCTCGTCCTTGTGAATTTTATCGTACCACTGCTTCGTCTGCACCTTGATACCAACTTCTCTAAGCCCCGCAATGCGACACTTCTTCGCTTGTCATGCAGAATGCGACTGGACCAGCCGTTTCACACCCTTTCTGTAATCGATACCGCGGCACTGCTTTCAGCAATGATACCTAGTTGGGAGAGACAGTTTGGGTATAGCTGAAGGATGCGCGGCGTCTAGATTATAATCATGAAGTGTATGCGCTTCGCCCAGAAGTATGTCTTTGCTCTATAAATGTCTCATCGTGCCCAGAAGATGAAGCTGAAATCGAGCTCAACTTGCGCAACAAACCTGCACAATTTCCTACCGCCTCGAATCCACTCGTCTTCGAATTGAGAATCGGCGGCCCAACTAGAGCGCCCAGTGACATGATACTTCGCGTCATCCCAACTCTTCTCCCAACTTTGAATGCATCTCCGAACTCCATTACAGGATAAGAGAACACTGAACAGGGCTATAAACAATCGGATACGAATAGGAACTCGATTAGACGGTATGGTTTTCTTGATACTCACCAAAACACAACAGCGATGGCAATAAGACCACCTTTCGTGACTGAAAGGGCCAAGCAAAAGTGAGGACAGCGCTCGCGGTAGTGAACCGGATCATTACATTCATGGCGCCCATCCTATCCGCCAATCCACCAGCGCAACACCGACCTACATCTGTTGACGTGTTGACGATTGCCACGAGATAGAACGACAAGTTTTCATCTATGCCATGGGATACCGCAGAGACGTCGATATACGTGAGGACCGTGTACATGCCGAAGAACAGGACAAACGTCGACGCGCAGTAGAAAGAGAGGAGGGGAGCTGAGCGACAGGCGCGAATATTGAAGAAGCCTCCAGCTGTTTTGACGGGGGCAGGCGGCGTGTGACAAGCATGTTGGATGTCGCCAGACCGACGAGCAAGATGAAGCCGATGATCCTCATGGTCCAAGGAAACCTATAGTAGAGCATTGACATACAGCTACTCCCTGATCTGTGTACGACGTACCCGACTTGAGGTATTATATTCCTCGCAGCGATGGGGATGATTGTTCCACCTATCGATGACCCCACGCCATAAGACCAGTGGCGAGGCCCCGTCTCGTTTGAACCAGTGCGCGAGAACGGCAGTTGTCGGACTGACGATTCCACCGCACCATATCTGTTAATGCAAACATTAGCTACAGCAACGAAACCTGGGAAGGTACGTACACCAATGGCGAACCTTGTCACGGGAGAAACTGCCAGTGTTCATGGCACTGTCCGATGAGGAAAGCTGCGGCTACGAGGAGAGCGCTACAGCCAAGAAACACGAGCGGTCAATATCTTAAGTCAAAGAGTCAGCCTACTACGAACGCGGGAAAGAAGACGAGACAGTATTGTATCGAGCCTATCCAAGCACTGCGGCAAGATCAATTGAAATGATCTGAATGTAGCGAAGGAACATACATGTTGGACGGTGGGGTGTCTTTGAGGAGGCCAGTTTGGTAGTAAGACTGAAAGACCTGTGTACTTCATGAGTAAACTCGGACGCGACGGCCGAAGAGACGCTTACACCCCAGGAACTGACGTCTCCCAGCCTATAAGGACAAGAAGATAAGCTCGTGAACCGTCCAATAGAGGATGACCACAACCGGGAGATCGGACATCCGAAATGCAAAACAATCCTTACGTTGTGAATGTATTACACATAGCCTTGAAGTAAGCAGATGATTAAAGTGAAAGACAGAGGAGAACGCACCCAACCAAGCACGGAGAACGCCATCCGGAAAATCGTCTTGAGTGACGGCAAGAGCGTCATCTTTGCATGTCTAGGAGAGCTTAGCATGAATAGAGGGATCTGAGCGAACAGACATCTCGCTAGCAAAGCCTCATGCGATGGACGCGTCGATTCTCTGTCGTCGTTGGGTGCCACTGTCATCAATAACGGGCTCCCGAGGGATGGCTGGATCATTTGATGCAGTTTAAATTTAATGGCGCAGATGAAGGCAAGCTACGGCACGAGGTGAGAGCTAAGTTGGCACGAGAGTATCAAGCACATCTGGGACTTGCTGACGGACGACGGCAGGTAGGCAAAACGCGGACGGTGGATGATGTTTGACGGTCAGCGTTGACCTCGACTAACCTGCTGTATCTGATGTTCCGCCACTATAGACGTCCTAGCAGAATTGAGTGGTCGCGGTGTGGAATAAACCTGTCAGCAGCACGCATGACATGGCGGGGAATACTGAGAGCGTCACGATGGCGGAGGTACTCGAACCAAGGGTAATGCAATCGAGTTTCGGACCGTTCGAGCTTGGAAGACATAAGACGATCTATTGGTACATAGAGATGAGTTCAGAGTCTTGGACAGGTATATCAGGTAGGAGAGAGTCGATAGGATGTGAAGGATATGTGATGGAGCGATACACGAGGACGACGACATAGCAATATGATAGCGTAAATGGTGGAAGGACTGTAATGCCGTCAGGACAGTCGTCTACGGTTGAAAATATTTGCATACCACTAGTATATTTCAGCCCATCGCGGCGGTTTTGTGAACCCAAAATGCTCCATAACCTCCTGAATTTTCTCCTTCGAAGGCGGTTCAAACTTTCGGCCGGGAACGTGACTACCCAACGCCAAAAGCCAGGCGCTGTAGCGTCCTTGACGCTTGCCATCGTTGGGCTTGGGAGTTCTCTTGACGGCGTATAATTCTGCTCGAACATCGAGTTCGCGAGCGGGAAGCACGTAGGCCTTTCTGGCAGTTTTCTCAGCGAGCGCCGAGGCTTTCCTTTCGGTATCCTGTAAGCCAAAATTTAGCTCGCGACCACGTTTGAGGAGGTGAGCATCGTTGAGACGGAATCCAAAGACATAACGATCTGGGTTGACCGGCTTGCGCATCATGGTTCTAACACAGCGCGAGTGATCAGAAAGTGTGCCCACTTGAGAAGACGGGATGGGTAGGCGTTGATGATGAGTGATGAAGACAGGTGCGGTGACACGACAGTGATTGTGGTGGTTTGTGGCAGGTCACCTTATAAGCTCCGCGGTTCAGGGCACGATCACATGGCCGCTTTTCCCCACGGGATACCCTTGTTTGCCCATTGTTCTTTGATGCGTAAAACTGTCAACGGTAACCGTACAAATTCACGGTGCACTATAACGGTCTTGCGGTCGGGGTGGCCAAATACGGATTGCATGCTATAAAGGAAGCCTTTCGGGCAATGATTCTATATACGTCTTGAAATACAATGTAGAGTGACTAAGGATCTTCATGAGATATATGCAAGTCAATACTATCGTTGTGCATAAAGTCCTTAAATAGGGCCGCATGCTCGTCCTTGTGAATCTGATCGTCCCACTGCTTCGTCTGCACCCTGATACCAACTTCTCTAAGAGCGGCGATACGACTCTTCTTCGCTTGTTTCGTAGAACGCGACTGGACCAGTCGTTTCACGCCCTTCAACTGTCGGGGAAGTACCACAACTGTGAGGAACGTCAACGCGGGTAACGGATGGTCTGAGCCACCCTTGGGCTTTTTAGAAAGGAATTCTAGGATTGACATCGGAATGAATGTGTTGCTTCCTGCGTCTTCGTCACCGAAATGGTTGAGCTGAAGGGTGACGAGTGCTTCTTGAGACGTGAGTATCGTCATAAGGCGCTTATCATCGACACGACATTTACAAAATGTCAGCTCCGTTAACAGGCAACCGGATCGTTGAAGAAATGCCATGTTACTTGAACGGGGCCAAAAGTCGTCGTAATCCCCCATATATGATAGAGAACGCAGAGCGGGGAGTGTAAGATGACCGAACACAGCATCGTTTTGGCCCGCCGTCGTGCAAGCAACGTGGAACTTTGATAGACGCGTATGAGTTACGACACGAAGGGTGCCGATAGAAGGAGGGATGAAAATGCCAGCGAGTTTGAATGTCTCAAGCAGCGGCGCGCGATCCAGGAGATCCAATACTTGTACAAGCGGTACGCCATACCAGTACTTCATGATGTGCAAGCTGCGCAGGCGATATCCTGCAGTTGGCGCATTGATGAACCACTGATCAATATTCACTGCTGTTGTTTCCAACACTTCCACATTCGGTATTGCGGACAAGATTTTTCGCCCGAACACCACGTCGGCAACATCAACCCGAGCCGTATGGACTCCGTCTGCATGGGGAATATCGGCCTTGTCCATGATCAAGCCGAATTCAGGAAGGTCTGCAGGTGGATAAGAAATCTTAAGCGATACGGAGTGTGCCCGTGGGAACAAGCGAATGAATGTCTGCAGCGAGGAGACGGTGTAAAAGGGATTGCCAATGTTTCCGTACGTAGTGAAGTGGAAGAGAAGGTGCAGAGGCAGTGCAGATGTTCGCTCAATTATCCTTTGCAAGGCTTTCCAGTGAGCATCCCGTTCGTCAGGCAACGCGGATACCAAAGGATGGGCGTATGATTCTTCCTCGCCGCCAGAACCAATCAAAGGGATGGTGGTCCAGAGCCTCGGATCAGCCAAAGCGGTAGTACGCCATCGACGGCAGACCTGAAGGATAGGTGTGTGGATGCGGTGAGACGCAACGATCTCCTTGAAAACATTTTCCTGCGCAGTCTGGGAAAGGGCGATATAATAAAGGAAAATCTCGCTCAGGACTTCCCCTGGGAGAGCGCGGACTGGGGAGTAGGCAAGGAGGGATTTATGGGTTGCAATAGAGGAGCGAAGACGCGTCTGCTCTGCGACTGCGTCGGAAATGAGTCGTTCAACGACTGCCAGCTGGTCCTGCAGGCATTGTCGGCGCGATTCGAGCCCGGGAAGACTTTCATCCAGTGACGAAAGCGCTGTCTCATCCTTCAGTAGTGACTCCGCGATCTTCTCCATAGTTTGGTAGTCACAAAGAAAGTTGGCGGGCACGACGTCCGTAATGCTAGAAGGACTGTTCATCGCGATAGCCTACTATGTTTTAGTAAGAAACGTTAAAAAAAGCGGAAGTCATGGCTTACCTTTTTATCTCGAAGTGGTGATTGTCGTGGTTCTTGGAAGAGAGGCAGAAACAGAAACAGCCTCATTGTCAATCCAGGATCACGTGACAGTGATATAATTCGAAATTCCAAGTAAGCCAATCAATATTCGACCGCCGCTTCCCTCTCCTGCGGCCACAGGCTTTCAAATGTTATCGATGCCCCAGGGATTTTTAATGTGGGGACTCGACGACGCTGTTGAGGGCTGGATATACCTGTTAGATTGGCCGCTGTAAACTGGCCTTGATGACGTCGGCAGGACGCCGCAGGAGGCCTTTTAGCTCTGACAGCCATGTTGTTCTAAGTACTCGCCTCGTCTTGATGACCTTTGGGTCGCAATTGTCCGCTCTTGCTGTCTTTTACTGGATTACTTTCCCTCCAACGTTTTAGTTGCTTGTACCTTTGTTCTGTCCTCATTACCTGCATAAGCTCTTATTTCACCCGTTCAACAAGCACTACGAGTCATTTCAGACTCTCATGGCCACCTCCATGGCACAGTGGCTATACTGCATCTGGTCGAGGTCTTGTTAGTAATTCTGATTCGTTTTGTCACCATTCTCCGCTCTATCAATCTCGTCTAGCAGCCGTGCCCCGCTTCCTCATTCTTGGAGGGGGCCCCGAGCGTCCCCACAATGACTCGAACGAAACTGCCTTGACGACTCGGATCATCATGCCACACCAAGTCCGACCAACCCTTTCTCCTGCTAGTGGACAGCGCCCGCTTCTCGAAGAGAAGTAAATCTGTTCGGTTCTCTCGGCGCACTGATGGTAAAGGGGTCAGCCTACTGCCGCCATAATGTTGTGCGGAGTTGTGTTTTTTTCGGGTTGTTTTGCAGCTCCTCCGCCAGGAATACATTCACCTCGTCACTCCGATTCTGCACTTCGCAAAGTTATGTACGACATACGATTTGAAGAAAAAACCGCTACCTTCGTCGTCCGTCCACTCCGAGCCACCACTGCGCGCCAATACATCCTATCACCACAGCGGTCGATGTGGTCTTCATCCTCTGACGCGTCACTTTTTTCGAGACCCTTGACAGATTTCCCGCTCTGAAATGGAGGCTATCGCTCTCACCTTCAAAATAATGCAACGAGCTTCATGTTTTTACATCCTTCCGCGGACCCGCAGTAACGGTCAAGCGACTTTGATATAGTATCGCAAAAGGACTTACGACGACCCGACCACATTGATACAGCGGCTATCCCGCGTTTGATGTAGTCCGTACCTTTTCCCTACGACATAGTCACCCCCTCCACCTATGCCATATCTCGAACTACACGCTCGCTCCCCGCTGTGGCCTTGCCACTCTCAGCCTGACCAGGCTTGGGCGTTGAACAGTGTCCCGCAGAATCAAACAGGGGTGTTTTTAACCTGCCTACTTCAAGCGCTGATATTCAAGCTGGTGATATAACAACGACTCACCAATGGCGCAGCGGTCGTCCCGCCCCGGTTTGATGCAAGCACTGCGACAATGTGATTTTTTTTTGAAACACTTGAACTTGTAAGCGAATTGCTCCTCCATCTACACCGTTTCGCACACTTGGATTGATCCGCGCTGTAGACTTGCCTTACTACGTGTTGCACTAGGACGGCCTCCTTCAACACTGACGGTGAAGTGGTATCATGCTTGCTAGTTATCTTCCGTGAACATTTGGCATGAGCGATTCAGACAAGCGGCAGAGGTTCGACTCCTCTTCAGTGTACTACATAGGACCGTGACACCATTGTTTTGCTTACCACCATGTATCACAACTCAAGCTATGTGCGATGTACTACTTATCGTCACGCCACACCATCCCCTTTCCGTCTAGTCCTTAAGTTCATAAATCCATTTAGGCCATTTCGACGTGAAGTACAGTAGTTTGGTTTGTGTCGTATGCAACCCTTCTCCATGTGCCCTCGGACTTCAAGTCCTCACTGATTGCGCACTGGTTATACCGCCCCGGTCTCGTGCTCCCACTAATTATGTTTACTTTTTGCATCGCCACACGCGCAGTGGCATTGTACTCCGATGATGGTCCGGAAGGTGAGTATCCGAGTCCGACCGTTGCAGCCCGTCACTCACTTGTCTTTTTCGTCCTCAGTTCGTACCGTAACCTCAAACTTCCTGGGTAACATCTCACCTCGAAACCGCCGTGGTAGTCAGCATAGCACATCTGTCCATGGCACTCACCCATCGCCACACCAATGGTACAGCGGCTATCCTGCTTCTGGTTGTGGTCGTGTCCTTATCGTTAATTCGAGGATTTTTATCACATCTGGGACCTCGGGGCCTATTTTTCCTCTGTGCACTTGTTCACAACTTGGCGACGTCGCTCCGTCTGGAATCTCTGAATGAAATTGACCGTACTACCACTGCACCGATAGTCAAGCGGCTTTCGTGTAGTCTACTCTGTCAAGAGATATGTCTTTTTCCAATGGTTGGCCAGAAATACTACGGGTTCAGACCATTGGCATCAGCTTGGGCATCAGTCTTGTACACTGACGGTCAAGTGGTCAAGGGACTTGACTTCCGTTTGGTGTATTGTGCCACTGTTCGGAGTTCAAAGTTTTGTCCTCAGGCTTAAATTGCAAGTACCTGAATTGACCGAGGGCATCTTTCTCCTCCTGCTCTCCCGTCCGCGCGTTATCCTCATCCGCGCCCCTCTGCACGTCAATGAAAGCGGACGTTTCGTCCATCCCACCGCTCCAGAAATACGCCCTCAAACTTCTCTAGGAGCTCGGATTTTCACGGAGCTGATAGCGCAATGGTTATCTCACCCGGTTTGGTCTGTGGTGACGAAATTTTTTCTTGAATCGCCACGCAGAGGTTCAGTGGCAAGATTTCGGTTCGTTAATCGTCCCCATGCGTTTACGTGGTTCAGAAGGCCTGCATGAATGAAACCATCCGATGGTCAAGTGGACTTGACTTCCGTTTGGTGTATTGTGCCATTCTTTGTGTACATTTTTGTCCTCAGGTTTAGAATGCAAGTACCTGAATTCACAGGGGGGCTCCCGTTCGCGCCTTATTAGTACTCATCGGTGGTTAGACGGTGGCGGCGAGGTTTCAGGCATCCTCGCTCCTCTGCGTAAATGAAAGCGCACGTTCTGTCCATCACACCGCTACATCAATGGAAAAGTGTCTTTGGTGCAGTATTCCTAATGACCGAACTGTTTTTGCCAACGAACTTGGCCAGAAATACGCCCTCAAACTTCTCTGACAACTCAACTTTTCACCGAGCTGATGGCGCAACGGTTATCTCGCCCGGTTTGAACGGTGGTGACAACTGTTTTCTTGAATCGCCACGCAGAGTTTATCTGGTTCGTTAATCGTCCTCGTGTCCATTTATGCCGTACCTCGTACTTGGATACTGCTATCACTCTGAGACCCACGACACATTCCCCAGCTTTGAAATGGAGGCTATCGCTCTCACCTTTGAGTTTTTCCTTCCCCGGGCTCGCACTAACGGTCCAGCGCCTTTGATATAGAGTCCCCCAAAAGGTATCCGCCACCATCGATACATCGGTTATCCCGCGTTTCGTGTGATCCTCAACGCTTTTTCCTAAGACACAGTCAAAATTTCTGGCACATAGACCTACTCTCTTCGCCTTTCGTAGCTGTTGACGTTGTCGTACTCATCGCCGCTCTCGTTACCACACCGGATGGTAAAGCAGTTATGCGAGCTCTGGTTTCATCCGCCAGAAAGGGATACTTTTTGAGACCGCCACGCAAAAACCTGCTCTCAAATCAGTATCCAACCACAATCACCGCGCTTTTGAATTATCAGAGCACGCATATCCAGTACCGGAAACCAGAGTTCAACGCGAGCACGTCAACTTATCAATTATCAAGCAAAGCTTCGTACCGTACCATACTCAGATATAAAGAAAAATCAAACGAGCGTCCTTGAAAGCTGACATCACGGCGCGCCACTACTACCTTCTGCCGCTGTCCCCCTGCGCATCAACTCCTCCGCCTCTTGCATCCCGCGGACATCACCGATGCCCTCTACTGTCGGCGCGCGCTTGTGCGTCGGCCTCGTCGCCTGCGGCCCCGGAGGTGAAGGCGGCGGGGGCGGCGCGTCCTCGTCATAGTCGTCTTCCAAAAACTCGGCGATGGAGGGCCCATCGTCGATGCTCAGCCGGATGGGGCCATCGGTGGGGTTGAGCGATTTGAGTCTGGGGGGGTGGGCATGTGAGTGGAACGTGTATAGCGATAAAAGCCCCGAAATCCAGCAGAAAGACGGAAATTCAATCGCGAAGCCAGCCCACTCAAAGAAGAAAGGCAAGCGTAACAAGAACACTTACCCAACGCCAACGACCCTTCGTACGGCACTTGCGCGGCGCCATAGTATAAAGACCACGCAGCAGAATATCAGCGACAGGAGGAGGATTGACGGGACGTGTCCGATGGGCTGGGGTTTCGGGGAGGGCGTGGGCTCTATGTGTGGGTGTTAGCGAAGAGGATGGCAGACGCGATGGGCGCGCCACCAGGAGTACAGCGCACCTCCCGGAGCAGTAGCTATCGCTGGCATTATATCTTTATATCCCCGTGTCTGTGCCGTTCTCCCGTTCGCTGAAAGTTGTAATGGTTGGTGTCGTAGGTGCACTGCTTATTCTTCGTTGGTTCGTGTCCAGCACCAAAAATACACGGGAATGGTAGTGATCGTTTCTGACAAAGTCTTTGTCTCGGAGTCGTCGGTGTTCCCACAACGATCGTCGGCCCGATCGCCGGTGTTTCGATCGTGCCTCAACAAAAAGCAAAAAAAATTACAGCGCCACTGCGATACATACACCGAAGGAGAGTCGAACCCCTGCCGCTTGCTCCAACTCAGTATCCCTTCGCATGATATGGAAGGCAAGCATGATAACCGCTTCACCATCGGTGTATGACTCGGCGACACACTCTATCTTCCTATGGTCTCTGATATTGTATCGGTCAGTGCATGCGCCTTACATGGGGATTGATGCGTATCACCTGTGAGTATGTGCCGTTACGCACGAAAGCTGGATTCAACTCCCAGTCAAAGAGGTGCCTACGGTCAACGACATCATTTTCTTCTGAACCCGAAGGTGTTTTAGCCCTTTCAGGCAAAGTTAAAACTCAAGCAAGTCTCACCATTCCAGGGTTCTGCTATGCAATCACTGTATAAGTAATGAAGACAGCCTCCAGAATAATTGTAAAATCTCTGATAGTGTATCGGTCAGTACACGCGCCTGTTGCGAAAGCTGGGTTCGACTCCCAGTCAGAGAGTCACGTGTCGCAAAAAGTCATATTTTTTCCTAAGAAATGAATTGTGGGGTTACCAGTTTATCAAGTTCGTGATTCCCAGTTGGAATGCAACACTAGTGAATGAGTATCCCTTGTCAGACTTCAAACTAAGCAAACCACTTCTGATATGTACTTGAGATTTCGTGAAGCCCTGCGTGTATGAATTGTACGCACAGGTGGCGTACGTCACCGTGGTGTCATGTTGCAGCTCGTTGCCAACATCGCTGCAGAAACATTTCCTTGATGTGGCGATGAACATGGTTGAGACCCGAATATGAGATTTCTGCACGCCACGCTGCTTTAAATTTTGAAGCGGTGAGCACAATCCTCAGGCTTATTTTGAGATACACAGGCATAATAAACTCTCCTGGCCCTGGTTCTCAACTTTAGTGGATGTAGTGCAAAGAGCCCCGACTTGCTGCCGCCCTTTTCCTTACCGCATGCGCTAAATTAACGTCAATCCGCCACGTTATTCAGCGCCACGAGCATGGAGTGAAAGCCTGCCTAACGAAGGCTTTGACCTCCATTCAATCCACTCTAGATCTTCAGAGCTCCTTGGGCGCTCGAAGCCGTTGTGAACTTTGAGCAACCGGCTCACTGACAGCCATTTCGCTTTCTTGCTACAATGCGGAGTGTCTGGAGGTTCTTCCTATTCGTGGATACCGGGCCAGCCGGGCACGGTCGGTGGAAGCAGAAGCCTAGGCGACGTCTACGGTCTGGGTCAACTTGGGACGCTGCGTGGCTCGTGGAGGCGTAGGAGATGGTGTGCCGCTAGACTAACACACCGCACAGATAATACCATGGTATTAGAACAGAGCGCACAGTTTCGGGAGTAATGACCTACCACGCCACACAACCACATCAACCGCTCACCTCACTTGAGCAAGCTCAGAGTCGACGTTGGTGCGCATATTCTGACCATCATCTCGCATTATGAATCACGTCGCTCAGGGCGACTCCAAGGAAATCTTATGGCGCTTTTATCATGCCATACGAAGAACGACAACGCGCAGTATGCAAACTTGCAAGATGTCTTCCTATATGCATATGATAAAGCAACATCAAGAGGGTATCAAAAATATTGTTTCTTTCTGCCAGCCATGCCCTTCCTGCCTTTACCGCGGGAGATTGAACACGACGCTCCATCCTCTTTCTTCTCCTCCATCAGAGAGAAGAACTCTGACTCTTTCTCCGGGGTTTCTGGCCGCAGCGACACAGTGGCCCACGATGCAGGCATGGGTTCCGGAATACCCACAGAGATGGCAAGAGGGGACCGATCTGATGGGCTGCAGGGATAGAATCTTCCCTCAGCCTCACTTGAGGGTCCGAGATGAGAAAGAAGACTATTCATCGCCAATGTTGCATGAGGGTAATCGCCGGAAAGACATTTCACGATGGATAGGCTTCGCTGGGGTTCAGTCTCCCTCCAATGATCAAGAACAAAGTCCAGTTCG
>JADNYV010000597.1:0-20628 GCA_015501055.1 Mucidula mucida | reverse complement strand
CAGTAGCAATCAGCGATGTCCGTATTCTGCTTCGTTGACAATGTTCCACGGATGATTGTAGCACGGAGGGTAGAATAGGGAAGTACCCTATTACCACTGGTTACCTCTGGGGCCCGGAAGCTGCATCTTGGCGTTTCCCCAAAGAGCCTGCATCGATCCGTTCAAGCTACTTGTTCGTGCTTCGCGGTCCTCTGAACACTGGGACGGAACCTAGGCTCTAACCTCGTCCGGGCTGGCGATTGTTTACCGCGATCGCGCCGAATCATATGCTCCTAGTTGGATTACGCGCACTGTCATTCTATAGGTTCGTTTCGTGCGTGTTATCACCATTTCATCGGATCGATAACAGCTTCCCCAGTGATTCTTGATCTGTATTGGCCGAAATGCTGCGATCACAAGA
This sequence comes from Mucidula mucida, assembly GCA_015501055.1. Classification (NCBI taxonomy): domain Eukaryota; kingdom Fungi; phylum Basidiomycota; class Agaricomycetes; order Agaricales; family Physalacriaceae; genus Mucidula; species Mucidula mucida. The sequence continues at coordinate 20,228 of JADNYV010000597.1, read as the reverse complement.
CACAGGATCAACAGGATCTATTTAATCTGATCAGCACTCATTAGCTGTGCCGTATATAAGTCAACAGCTTCGCCCTACTCGACTTCCGTTAACATTCCCTTCTTACCATGGTGCGTCGTGTCCTCGATACGCCTTTGGTAGCCAAATTGACACGGTTTTGTAGGGACTTACTATCGAAACTCTCGTCGAAGGAGACAACCAGACGTTCCCGAGACCAGGAGGTGAATAGCGTCTGCCCGCGCTTGCGCATTCATAAGCTCATGAACGCATCGTAGACACCGTCCACATACATTATACTGGAACGCTATCAGATGGAAGGGTGTTTGACTCGAGCCACAAACGGTGAGTGACCGAACTTAATTGTAACGCGTACCAAGAAACTCAACAAGTCTTGACTAGCGGCCGTCCTTTCGTTGTCAAGATAGGTACGGGGCTCGTTATAACAGGGTGGGACGAAGGTGCGCCTTGCTTATCTGCTTACGGTCACCGACCCAACTGACATCAGACAAACTTCCAGGCGTTCCCAAGATGTCATTAGGAGAAACCGCTCTTCTTACTGCTGGTCCCGAATTCGTACGCTGCAACATTTAAACTCTCATCCCAACATCTCAATTTATGAGCAGGCATATGGAGCCATGGGCGTCCCACCATTGATACCGCCCAACGCGACTCTCAAATTCGAGATGGAGCTATTGAAAATAGATCGTGAACGACCTGAGAAGTGATCACACAAGGACATGCTACTTTACTTTACTTTTTCCTCTGGATGGGATGGATTGACGCGTCGCTTGTTATTTTTCACATGTACTACTGTCAACATATTTATTGTCTTGTACCCTACTTTTAAAGCGCCAGCCCAGGGCCGTTGTACGTCGATCTACGTGTCTTACTTTATTGACGCGTTGAGGCACAATACTCGTATTGATCTACTCCCATCTGGCTTCTACACAAAACATGTATGAATTGCTTATGGAGCGGAGATTGCTATCAAGGGGAAAACAATAACGGAGTGTGGTTCAAGCTGGCCCCTTCGCGCGAATGATGCTCGGATTTATCGTGATGGCATCGATATTGACGCGAAAACCGCGGGTACCAGGCCAAATGACCTACATAGGCCGTAAAAGAACGCATCAATGGACAGTTCGGGGTCGATGGCGGAGGTCTAGAGGTCGTGTAACTTTAGGAGAGGTACGCGAACGACATAGTTCCAGACACTATGGAGATAATCGCACTCAGCAGACTAAGGAATGACAACTTCGTCCATGTCATCATCCTCATCCTCGTCATCATCTACATCCATAGCGGCGACAGGCGGAACTGCTACTAAACGCGCAGGCTGAACCTGTCGTGGAGGTTGAGATACCGGTGGAGGCAACGGTGGGCGTCGTTGTGCTGCTGCCTGGAGTGCCGCCTCCTCTGCATCTCGCTCTTGTGCATACTCCTGCAGCTGAGCAGCGAGTAAAGCAAGCTGTGCCTGTAACTGTGCACGTATCCCATCTTCCCACTCCTTGTCCCCTTGCTCTGTGTCCTCCTTCGAATCATGTTCCGGAGACTTCAGGTTCAGCAGACCTTCTCCAAAGTTGATCGTTTTGAGAATGTGTTGTGCTGCTTCATATGCATCTCCGATGTCGTTGGCGCTCTCAGGCTCTGGGATGAGCCTTGGTGGTGGGGGAGGAGCTGGTACACCATAAGGTGGTTGTATACCGGGCCCAAACTGTCCAAGTCCAGCAAATGTTGGCTTCGTAGTACGGCTGAGCGGAGCTCTGGTAAATGGCGATGATCGCGATTGTTGAGGAGTGATCATCGGCGGCTGAGGCGCGACTGTCTGAGGCCGACGCGTTGGTTTTCGTGTTATTGACTAAATCGATAATATTAATGTTAGATGCGTCGAAAATGGTTTCGTACTTACGCTATTGCCAGTGTAATGCGGATTCATACGATACTTTCCTGTGTTGTTCTTCTCAAAACGCCCTCTTTTATACGCCTTTTGAAGCGCCTGACTAGCCGAAGGCCGAAAATTCGATTGGACGGGGTAGTGCGTCTGCATCCACGCGTAGATGTCTTTTGGAGCGACCCCATCAGTATCGCCAGAGTCAATAAGGGCCTCAGCTATCATATCCTCGTAGCTGGGCAATTCATCGTCGCGTAGATGCACGGGTGGAGGGTCGGGAAGAGATTGTGAAGGTGGTGCAGCAGGGGTAGTCGTGAATGTCGGCGCGGTAGAATACGCTGGTGGCTGATATGATGTGGAAGCGGTTGAAGGCGGTGGATGTGGCATCGCGTAGGGCATATGAGGATAATGAGACCAGACATGAGGGTAGTATGATGCATGCGGGTACGACTGGTATCCATAAGGCTGGTGAGGATAACTGGGTACCACTGACAGCGCCCCATTGATGGGCCTTGGTAGCGGCACTGGTGCTGGCGGAATCGGTACTGGTGTGGCGGTAGGCGTCGACACTGTCGTCGTCGCCGTCGATGTTGAGGAAGTAGGTGTCGCTGTGGGATTGTCGTTCTCCTTCTCTGGTGGCCTCGGGTCCGATGTAGCTGCGTCGCCTTCCTTGCTCGGCGTCCCCTTGTCTTTTTCTGTTGTCCTGGTTTCATTGGAATCTGTCTTGGAGGCATCTTGAGAAGGTTGAACCAAAGCATCCATGACCGGTTCAGTTTCTTTCTCATTTTTCTGAGGTGTGCCCTCGGGCGACGGCTGACCTTGTTGGGCATCGGGAACACCGGTCTTGACATGCTCTGGCCAGACCCAGTTTTTCACGTAGAGTGGGACGTGCAGCTCGAACAGCAGGCATATTTCGATAACCTGAGGCGGGGGGAGCTGCTGAAGGTAGCGCCGTTTACTGTCATATAAAGAAGCTGATTTGCATTTACTGCGTCAATAATCCAGCAGAGGGCTGTAGTGTAACATACATTGAACATGGTGGAGAGAAGAAGCAAACAGAGGGTTAGAGGTGTTGGCCTGCATCTCTCCGAAGAGCTGCACAGTTTTTGAACAAGGTTCAGAGGCAGTGGCTGTACACCATACCCCCATGCCGGATTCGGCATCAACGCCACGCTTGTGAGACTAAATTCTAATATTCTAATTCATGGCTTAGACGACATGGTGGAGGTACGAGATAAACGCCAAAGCATCCGTAAGCGCCACACCACCGTCCTCCCACGACGAACCCAAGCTTGAAGCAACTTTGCGCGCAGCAGCCCTATACTTGTCTCTTTCGTCACCTAGGAACATCGAACGAAGTACACCATGTGCCTCTTTCTTGATTTCTTCAAGCTGAAGTGTTGGTGTCTCGTTCGCCTTTGTTGCATTTTCCGGTGTCAACAAAAGAATTTCGTCCTGGACAAAAGCAGCACTGTAGGGTGTCGAGCCTGTGCTCAAGCGATGCTTGAGACCGTATCCCCTCCTAACCTCGTCGAGCTCGATACCGCATCCAAGGACTTGAGTAACGAGAATAGAGAGGATCGGCTGGTCAGCACAGAGCGGCCATGTGATGAAGGGAACGCCAGCAGCCAATCCCTCTAGAGAACCGTTGAGACCGCAATGAGAAAGAAATGCGCCAACGGCAGGATGGGACAGAACGTAAGGCTGGTCTACCCATGGGCTAATAAAGCCATTTCTAGCTGAGCTGATACTCTCAGGCAAAACACTGGCTGTTGCGGGGTGAACGAGAACCTGCGCAAAATTAGTTTCTAGCATGACCCATAAGCGAGAGAACGAACGAAAGGTATGTCGAGTTCGACAACAGCACTCAAGAACGAGTAAAGCTTGTCTGGTTGCTCAGGATAGAAAGTGGAGCCGAAGGATATCTGGAACAAAAGTCAGTATCGAGACATAGATCAACATCAATTCTCCATACAAATAACAATGTTTGAGCGCCACGTTCAGCCTGAATGTGGTCCAAGAAATGTCCTAGTTTCGAAGGTTGCGAAGCCGATTCGTCGATTGCTGGAAGAAGAGGGCCGACGCCGAAAACTGGAGCCTTCGACTTGCTGAGCCAAGCCTCGATCCACTCAAACGCAGCGCCTTCGACTGAACGCGAAGAAGATGTTACCAGCGCGTCGCATTCTTCGAATGCCTGGAGGAAAGAAACCATTCTATCCATCGCAGGCTTGAACTTGAAGGGAGGCTGAGGTATCGACATTAGCTCAAATAACTCGTGACGGTGAGTTGTGCGGCACCTCTTGCGGATACGATTCATAATCAGAGAGAACAGGCAGACCCGGAGGTTGCTGCACAGCGCCACTGAACATGCTAATAAAGGTCTACGAGTTCGTTCAATATAATTATATTCTGCAATATGATAGACGGACGAACCTCAAACGCAGCATCCTCGACCGGAATATTTTTGTTAAGAGCGTCGGTCTTGACGCCTTCGGAGAACGCAACTCCCCCGATTTTGGCAATGGATGCGATCGGTTCACTGCCCATGAACGCCATACTGATGGGATGCCAAGTCACGATTCGAAGAGGCCTTGTTGCCATTGACCGCGCCACAGAGGCGAACATATGAACTTGGAACTGTTGACTTCAGATAGATGTCACAACATGCACCACTTTGTGGCTCACATCGAGAAGGAGCACATGGGGATGTGTATCCGGTGAGCTCGTCAGATTTTCAAACGCTTGGTTTAGTGGCGCTCCAAAGTCCGCTTCCATGCCTCCCACCATATAGCAGTTTATCTCCATGATCCTACGCGTAGATCAGACATGAGTACAGGGCGTGCGGATTGATTTAATTACTGGACACGGGCGGCGTCCTCGTCGCTGAGTTTTTGATCACGGATGTGGCGATCCAATTCAACGCGACACTGGGGCGCGACGCGCGAGGCTAGGATGAGGCTGACCGATACGAGTGGATCATATCTAAGGAGCCGAGGAATAAATGCTAGAAGCGGGCGCGTGTGTCCTATCGAGACGTTGAATGTAAATTCGAGCGCTCAAGGTGAAAAACAACGTCCACTTGCCCCAATCTGTGCAAGGAACGGTGACCAGACGGACAGCGTGGATATGCTGCATGATTGCTGAGGTCTCCGATGCATTCAAAGGCACGATTTAATAGTGCGGAGAGCAGCTATTTGCGTTGTGCTTATTACGACAAGCACTGGGACATGTTTGAACGTTGAACATACCATTAGACCCGAATCACAGAACTGAACCAAGGGTAGGTAGGAATGAACCGCTTTCGATTCAAACGTGCGCCGGCCATGGAGGGAGGAATTGGAAATTCCCCGAACCCCGTATGGCAGCTATCAAAATGTCGGAGGTTTCTCCTCTTGTCCCAAACCACTTCGTCAAGTTCGCTTGCGATGCGATTCAAGCTATACCACGCGAGGAGCTCGGAACCCTTGCAACTCGAGACTTTACAGACTCTCGAAATGCCTATGCCACAGCCCGGTGGAATTAATACATCAAATCTCGAGCGTATAAATCGCCAAAACGTCGGGACTCTTGATTACGATTTTCTCAAGTCAAGCGAAGTCTAGACAAGAAAAACACTCCTAGGAAAATGCCTCATCACATTGTTGCTTTCACCTACGGCTTATGGGGTAAGCACTCAGCTCCGTTCCCAAGTCAATGGCGTGTTCTAATCGTTGTGCAGGTCACCTACGCCCTCAAATCGCGTTCATTTCGCGTTTGATTATGGCTGAACCTGACATACGTGTGACCATGGTTTTCGACGCGAAGCTTATGCAAATCGACAAGGTCAAGGCCCAGCTCGCCCTTGATCTTGAAGGCAAGGACAGTTCCAACGTCCAGTAGGTCAAACACGGCGTGGCTGATTGAGTACTGTCCTGACTCATTCTTTGAGATTCTATACCTTGAGCAAAGCGCCCATGTTCGACGGGGACGCTATCGAGGCCGAGTTCAAAGAAGTCTACGCAAAGATCTTGGCTGAAAGCGCTATTGCTCCGGATGTGTTCCTGGGTGAGGTAAGTCCTGAATTCGCTCGGGAGAACGCGACTATCGATTCTGACACTTGACTTAGATGGGAACGTACGACACGGGTACTATTGTTCGGAATCTTTCCAAACAACCTGTGAAGATCGTCTTCTGGTATCCTGGCCCTCTGACCGCCTTGTGGAATAACTTTCACCGCTGGGGTGACGACATCGATGAGCTCTTCAACTTCGACTTCATGGCCATGGCTTCTTACGATCAGGTTCGTACTTGATAATCTCGCTTGTATGCGAAACCGCCTGACAGGCTATTCAGAACAAGGAGCTTCCTATTCATGGTTTCCCGACAATTAGCGGCAACGAGCTTTTCCCGCAGCCAATCACATCGGCGCCACCCTTCCCTATTCACGTCCTGGCGGCCAAGAGCACCCAAATGTGGAAAATATCCGACGCTATGCTTGGTGGAACTTCGGAGGTTCTCGAGTCCCAACAGGCGGCTTTCCTGCGTTCCTGCCTGAAGACTCGCGGGCGCGAATTATTCACTTGCGGTGACAACAATAGGCCTATTAATAACACTTCCGTCAATCAGGAAATCACACAATTCTTAGATCAGTGGCTTGAAAAGAAAGGCGCTTGCTCCGTGCTTTACGTGAGTAGACCTATGATGGTGGCCCGTCTCTCTCAACTCACGAACGTGTTGTTTAGATTGGGTTTGGCTCTTTGACGACCCACGATACGCCAGAGAAGTTCCATGTCATCATGAACGTGATACTAGATTTGGGCATTCCGTTTGTGAGTCGCTCCGATAATAATGCCATCCGGTTCTAATACAGTCCTCTTGAGTCTTAGGTGCTCGCTCATCCAGCCCACGCTGCTCCGTTGCCAACGGAGATCTCCGACCGCATCACTCAATCCGGACTAGGCTTGGTGATAGAATGGGCTCCCCAACAATACGTCCTGTCGCACGAAGCCACGGGCTGGTTCCTTTCACACTGTGGTTTCACGAGTACGAAGGAGAGTCTTTCCGCCGGCGTACCGATAATCGGTTGGCCGTTGCAATACGATCAACCCCTGCTTGCTATCCTCGTTGAGCAGGTGTTGAAGTGCGGTTATGAATTGGAACAAGTCCGAGCTGGTGCGCTGGGCTTGCAAAAGAGGAAGAGTAACGGTCGGACGCCGGTTGGGACCATGGATGCGGTCGTCGACGAGGCGAAACGGGTTTTTACGAAGGCTTTCTTTGACGAGAAGGAGCGCGCTGAGAAGTTTGCTGTCGCCGATAAGTTGAAGAAGGAACTCGATGACGCTTGGGCCAAAGGTGGCATCTCGGCTACACAAGTCGAACAGTTCTTGCAATTTGTATAGAGTATGTCCACTCCTTAGACTGAATAGAATTGTGGGCATCAACTTGTGCGCTCTGAAATTCTTTGAACCTGAACTTGAACTTTTCGCTGATGCGAATTCAACGTTCAGCTCCTGATTTAGACCATATGAACATTGTCACTGTGTTCCTGGATACTACATAGTCGACAGGCGTGATGAAGCTCGATGGTCTATAGTAGGACCGTATACGACGGACATGAAGCATGTGTTGTTCACCGATTCATTGAGAATACAATACACTAACTGTCAGGAGTCACTGACCTCGGTTCGTGGACTGCTTATCTCAGGAGCTTCGAATTCTCCGAAAGGCCAAGACACCAACCGTTGGGTCCGACCATTAATTTCAGTGCAGATATAATCATGCACTATTACGGCGAGTGTGATTTTAAGGCGCAAGAAGCTAGACTCATATTCTAGCATTTTCGTATCATGCCAAATGACGAGTGGACCGTCGTACACCTAGTCCCAATGGGAGAAATTCGTACTAAGCGCTATCGGTGGGTTTAGTTAGTACACTAAGCGTCGGGATCCTCGATGATGAACTCTACTAACAGTTTACCTCGGCCACATAAGTATAGCACTTTCTGTAGTTCATGTTTTCGTAATCAATAATGTCAAGGATTTCTATGATTGAATGAGTTCGAGTCGGACATCGGCAGTGGCTGAGGGCTTCGAGTTTTCTTGACCTGGAGTGCATTCCGTGAATCATGCTAAGTATCTCTACAATACATCTACGTATCAACACGCAACTAGCACAGACAGACCCCGTACCCGACGGACACGATACATTCGGCGATGTCTTGAAGAAAATATATAGCAAGCGTGTCGAGTGTATACATGCCTTATCTTAGTCTACATTTGGCGCTTCCGAAACATGACCTTGGCCTTTGGATCAGGCAGACAGTGGATACCAAACCATTTGTCCTTCGGGCGAGCGCCACCTTCGAACTTCAAGTCGTAATTCTGAACGATATACGCAAGGGCCGTTTTCATTTCGCATGCGGCAAAGTGACGACCTGGGCAGGCATGGGCACCTGAAAGATATGAGCATTGTATTCTGACAGACAGAGCATGGATGAGTGAGCACCTAGCCCGAATGGGAGAAAAGTCGGACTAAGCTCTGTCAATGTAGCTGGCACAGTACTCGTCAGAATCTTGGTCTGAGAGAACTATCGAGGGCTTACTTGAGCCTTTGCCCTCGTTCGAAATGAAGCGCCAAGGATCGAATGTGCTGGGATCCGAGTAGTTTTCAGGATCAAGATGAGCAGCCATCCCAGATACCATCAAGTAGGCACCTTTCGGGACCTTGGTACCGTCCGAGAATTGGAAAGGTTGTAACGCGACGCGATTCATAGATACTGCTTGACATTAGCTTTCCAGAATGGCTGGGGAAGTCGCAACGCACAACTGCCTAGACCGGTGTATCGCATCGATTCTCGCAAGAAGCTATCCAACCTGTGCATATTAGCAAGAGCCGTGCGACTCCATCCATGGGATTCCACGATTGAATCAACTTCGGTGCGGAGGGCAGCAGCGTAGTCAGGATGAGCGGCAGCATGATAAAGCGCATGAGTAAGAGCCTGGACAGATATAAATACTATTGTATGATGTGTAGAGGAACGAAAGCCCACAAGAGCGGTCGTGTGTAGAGATGCAAAGTTGAGTACAAGGATCCTGCGGGCTAGTGCAATGTTAGTAGCATCTTCACCCGTAGCGTTATCCATCAGCCAACAGAGAAAGTCGTTCTAAGCAATTCAAGACTTGTAGTAACTTGGGCCAACAAGGAAATACACGTACAGGTGCTCCGTCGTATTTCGAGCCGTGCTCCTGTCGGTTAAACTTTCTCTCTTCAATTATCGGAGAGAGATGGGCAACGACTTTGTCAACCGCGGAAGGAATGCTGCTCAAGCATCTAAAGGCCAATCTAGCAGACCGGGTTATTGAAGCCAGACAGTATTTCTTTGTAGACTTACGGCCGTAGAAAAGACGGGACTGCATTCAACAAGATGGCTGTTTTGAAGACTTCTTCGCCGAACTCAGTGCTGAGTTTGAGAAATTCATCATTGCGACCTAGAGAGCATTAGCCCGTTTGTTCTCTATAAGTGAGGCTGTTCTTACAAAGAGGCAACCCGACGAGGACGCGATTACCCGAACGGCACACGATGCGAGTGATGGCGTCGGACGCGTTCGTCACATGCCAACCTACGCGTGATGATTGAGTGTCTTTAAGAGAGTTTAAAGACTTCTCCCGTTACCTTCATGATCTTCTGGTAATGGGGATCCTTCGAGAATGGCCGTGACTAGCTCGTCGTAAATCTCAGGATATAGGGGATCAAGATTACGGGTAAGGCGGGAGACAAGTGGGATATGATATGGATTCGTTCTAGAAAAAAAACAGTGAGCAAAACAACGAATGAAAGGAGAATGCTTACGTCGCTGTAGATCCCAGGGTGTAGTCTACACGAAGAAGCTACACGATCGGCTCTTCAACATCCTGAATACCCTGGCACAAAATAGCACTGACTTCATGAATAGCTAAAGGTAGTGAAACAGTTTTCGAGCCAATCCGTTCGAGCTCTGGAACAAGTTTTCCGGTTACGACCAGAGTCCAACGCGTCAACTCTGGGATCCTGAAGACATGATCTTTGAACTATGCCAATTGTTCATTTGGAATGCATATAATGAAAGACCCTCCCTCACCTGTGTATACCCGACCTTAATACCGTCTGAAGAATTGAGGAGGAATTTAACAGCAGTATAGTATGATATCAGCCAGGACGAAGAGCCTAAGGAAGGAATCTTCGAAAATTGCCGATTTCGCTGGTATATCGAGGTGATTGTCCACAGAATGAACAGGAATAGAGCTGAATATATCAAGCTGAGGATGTGCGATTCAGTATTGGACATCAGGTGAGAACTGGCAGACAGGGCAAGTACATCCTGACACGCGCGCTCTCGCCATGCTCTTATCAGAACGGTAATTGTCGCAGCTGATCTCGGAACTTCGGCGGACACTACAACGTATTCAACCTGGCGTCGCTTCGTTGATGGTGGTGGTTCGCGTTTAGCGGTGTTCGGCAAATCCCGCCTTGATCGGAAAGGGTCTTCATCTTGGTTTGTTTTTACCATCCCCAGAGGGCAATTTCAGCTCGCTCTTTCTACCGAGGCAGATACTGAGCTAGTTCGATACTGCGCGCGTGCAGACGATAAGTGCCGTTCGCTTTTGGTTTAAACAGGACGATAGATCGACTTGTCTCGCAAGTCAATCATGGCTGATTCGCGCCAGAGCGAGGGAACACCTCCTAGACTGTTTCTCACGTCGTACCTCATTCCACACCTTCTGCTTGCCACTACACTAGCCGTTTCGCCACGACTACATGTACGTCTTGCGTCCTGGTTGCTCTTCGTATGCCTATCGCTTCCCGGCCTCCAATCTTTTCCTACAAGTGAGGACAAGAGTGGAGAGTATGCGTTAGGCGTTGCTTTCGGCAATGGCATGGTCTACGCTCTTCACCTTCTCATCGTCGATCCCATCCGTGTCTGGCGCCACTACACCGACAAAATTGAACCTCTTGAACTTCCCATCATCAGGAGAGTGTTCTGGACCTGGAGCACAATCAATTCCCCCCGAGGTCTTGGATGGAACTACAAAGTAAGTATTATACATCGTTCGCGACGCGTCGTTCTAATCATTAGGTGCCAAACGTAACCGTCATGCCAAAACTCGGCCGATGGCACTTCGTTGGCTGGAGTTTGATTCGCGCCTTCGGGTTCTTCATTGCGCTTGATATCGTGCAAACATATGTTTACCTCCACCCCCGGCTTCCCGATCAGTCCCTGAATCAGTTACCGCTCCTACAGCAATACCTTTTGACGTGTTCCTGGGTATTCTCCGGTATTTTCTCTACCAGCATGATGTACTACCTCTTCGCTGCTGGAACGGTGGCTCTGGGCTTGTCCAGCTGGCACCTATGGCCGCCGGTATATGGCAGATTTAGGGAAGCATACAGTGTACGCCGCCTCTGGAGGTGAGTTTCCAGTTCCCACGCAAATTTCTCCACTAACAGGTACCAGTCATTCTTGGCATCTCCTAATGAGACGTGTAAGTCGCTTGAGCCTCAATGTTAGCTTACCTTATTCCGTTCTACAGCAAGTATCCGGCTTAGGGAAAATGGGGTCTCAGTCGCTGGGGTTACCTGCCGGAAGCTGGAGCTCGAAGTACATGCAACTGTTCATCGGATTCCTTGCGTCCGGCATAGGGCATGCAGCTGCAGACTATAAGCTATCACCAGATCGTTTCCCTACACCGTTGGCGTTTCTGACGATAGGCGCCATCCCTTTCTTTCTATCCCAAGCTGTGGCCATCTTATTCGAAGACATCGTCATGGAATTTGCCAACGTTGTCTTGGGAAGCAAGTTGGCACTACTGCGAAGGTATGTTGGACATCTTTGGGTGGCCACTTGGTTCGTGATTTCTTGGCGATGGTATTCTGGATTTGCGTTTGAGGCTGGTCTCATACATGGAGGAGCCCTTTCAATTTCGCCTGTTAGATATCTTGCGAGTAGTTTGAGTGTGTCGTTTTCCTGATACAAATGTGCCAGTGAGGTAAACAATACATATGTTGCTCTGTATTGCATGTACTAGTGCTCGCCACACCTATATTTTTTCCAGTCACCGTTTCAATGTTCAAACATCAGTTCTGTGAAGTAGTAGTATCTCGGTGACATTGTCCAGGCGAATCCCGATACCGGGGCATCGCATTTTTCGTCACCGCCGAACCAACTCTCGAATTTGAAACAGAAATGGCTTCAGACGGTGAAGCAATAGGGACAACTAGTACTAGTAAATGAATCATAGTGTAAAGCATGAATAGTACAGAACTTTTTGGATACGCACCACTAACCGATCAGCGATCCAGCAGCTCCAGGTAAATACGATGCTGCAACTCTTTCCCCTCCACCATGTCCAATTGTGCTTTCCCTTGAAATACAAAGAGACGGCGCGAGCCGAGAGAAACTTCCGCAACCACAGTTAAGCTGCTCACGATCGAAAATCATGCACGTAAAGTCTGAAGAACTTCGCGGTCGTCTATCTGAGCATACGTTGAAAAGACGTGTTTAGACGCGCTGGCGTGCATGAAACGCCGACGATAGTGACGGTATGTTCCTCTATCTAAACGCGATACCGGCGTTAGATTAACCTTGAATCAGACTAGAATTCACCGATCTCTATCAAGAGTACGAAAGGGCGGCACGGTCTCACTGCAAAATCCTACTGATTGAAACGAATCTCGACGCCTTATTGGGGTTATCTTTTGCAATCGTGCCTTGTATTCAACACCGCCTATTATGGTCCAACGCTCACTGGCTCGGCGTGTTCAGTTCGCTCAGCTCGAAGCGAATTATCGGAAATGTGGCCACGAGATCTGAGCTAAGATATCCGATAGCACTAGCACCGGTTTTTGTGTTTCGTATTTGGTTCGCTTGCCGCACTGGGCGGCTCTGCCTGTTTTGTGTGTGAAGTATAAGTTAAGGTTTCTCATGCCTTGACCGCTAACTTGACTCGCTCTCATGTCGAGTATTCTCTCTCTTGATGGCAAGACGCCCTTTACTTCTCACGAACATTGGCGGTTACGCCTCGGTCCCAACACTGGCAAAGAATGGGTCTATCTTCATACACTAGAGGAACGAGACGCCTGGCCACAGAGCGACGTGGAGAAATTCATTCTTGGCCTTCCACTGGTAAGATTGTATCAATTTCAGCTTCTTTAAAGGTACTCAGTAGTTTTCCAGGCTGATGTAACCCCGAAACAAGCCTCCACACCTCTGGACGCAGCAACTAACGCGTTCGACTTCATGAAACGCATACAGTCCCCACTTGGTCACTGGGATGGTGTCTGCGGGGGGCAAATGTACCTCGTCCCGATGTACATCATAGCACTGTATCTCGTCGGCCGCACGGTTCCACAAGAGGAAGCCGTGGAAATGACGCGCTACATGCTTGATCACGCTGATCCCCAGGATGGTGGGTGGGGGTTGTAAGTGGTATTGCAATCTTATTTGCACCTATACTAAGACATTCTGGCTACAGACATGGCGAACACTGCACGACAGTCTTCGGAACCTCGATAAACTACGTGGCGTTGCGAATGGTCGGACTCAGTCCGGAACATCCTGCAATGGCTAAGGCTCGAAACACCCTTCATCGCTGGGCGGCGCTGTCGGATGTCCTGCATGGGGAAAATTCTGGTTGTCATTGATTGGTGCGTACGAATGGAGCGGAAACAATTCAATGCCGCCCGAAGTATGGTAAGTTATCTTTCGATGAGACCATAGCAAGTGATTCTAATAAAACGTCTTCGCGCGAAGGCTGCTACCGAAGTGGAGTCCAGTTCATCCCACCAAATGGTGGATTTTTATGCGGGCGTTCTACATCCCAATGAGCTACTTATATCGGGTCCGATTTGAAGTCCCTATGACGGACCTTATTTTGGAGCTGCGAAAAGTGAGGTACCACGACTTGCGAAGAATACACAGGTCTCTAACGTGTATGCGTCTGTAGGAGATCTACGTTCAACCGTACAACTCGATCGACTGGCCCTCGATGCGCAATCATATCGCCAAAATCGATAACCTGGTCCCGCACTCCCTTTTCCTCGACTCGCTATATTACTTGGCTTCATGCACGATAGAAACATGTCCCTTCCCACCTTTGAACCGCCGGGCTCTTGATGCCATGTACGAGCAAATCACCATGGAGGACGAAAATACGGACGGTTACGATCTGATCTCCGTGTCGAACCTACTCCAGATGCTCTGCCGAGCACATGCTGAAGGAAACGACAGCGAAGCCGTCCAGCGGCACATCGTCACTCTCAAGGAATTCATTTGGATGGGACCCGATGGCATGCAAGTGACGGTGACGAATGGCTGCCAAGTATGGGACACGGCTTTTCATCGCACATGCGTTAATTGAGAGCGGGCTCGCTGAGCGCGAGGAGAATCATGAAGCGATTGTGAAGATTCTCAAATTCTTGGATGGTGAACAGATGAACGAGAACCCGTTGCACTATCCTAAAGACTTCCGGCAACCGACCAAAGGCGGATGGTGAGTATACGAACATGATTTGTTGAGGAGTGGCCATTTACCTCGTTTCTTCCAGGCCGTTTAGCACGCGGCGACAGAATGGTTATCTTGTGTCCGACTGCACAGGAGAGGCCTTGAAGTCGATCTTGATCCTATCATCGCATCTGAAGTACGTTTCCTGTGACATACTGAACTTCAGCTCACCTCTCGATTAGGCCCGAAGAGCGCATCCCAGCAGAACGTCTCTATAATACTGTTGACCTACTATTAACCTTGCAAGCCTCAGATGGTGGCGTTCCTAGCTACGAGTGTGAAAGGGGAAACAAGTTGCTCGAATCTATCAATCCTGCCGAGCTATATGGTGCGTTATTATTGCTGAGTTCGCTTGCAATCCAGTCTGACAAATGGTGCATCGTAGACGACATCATGATCGAGTATTCGTATCCAGAGTGTACCGTATCTGTCATCACCGCCCTACTCGAATTCAAGAAGCACTACAGCTACAGGTCGAAGGACATCGAGTACGATCGTTTTGACTCTTTTTCGACTCTGACTTACATTTTGATTCAGTGCCATGGTAAAGGGCGCTGTGAAGTACCTTCACAAGGCGCAGTTTCCTGAAGGCGGTTGGATTGGGTCATGGGGTGTCTGCTTCACGTACGGAACCTGGTTTGGATGCCAAGGACTTTCTTGCGTTGGAGAATACTACTCCAATAGCGCGCGGATACGCAAAGCATGCCACTTCTTAATCGACAATCAGAAAGCCGATGGTGGATGGGGCGAGAGTTCCAAGGTAAGGCGTCAGGCATCTGCACCTCTGCTTGACTTGTTCTAACTTTTTTGTAGTCGTGCCGAGCGGAGACCTACGTTCAACACGAGAAGACCAGCATGGCGCAAACCTCTTGGGCTGCAATGGCTCTAATGTATGCTCGCTATCCAGACAAGACACCTGTGGAACGAGCCGTACGCAAGGTTCTGTCTTGCCAATTGCCTGTAAGTATCCTGCATTCTGTCGTTTGAAACGTTCTTGATGGACGTGTGCGCTCTAGGATGGAAGTTGGCCCCCTGAAGCCGCGACAGGCATCGGTATCCGTACAGGTGTGATTCCGTATCCTCTCTACAAGTATGTTTCGTTTTCTAGTTTCATTTGTCGTGTGCTCATATCGTGCCCAAGATTGACGTTCCCTGTTTGGATGCTGGGAATGGCCTCCAAGTACCTGAACGAAAAGGCGTAGATAACTTCACAGGGCATGCATTTCATGACTGTTTCAGAATACAGTTTCTATTGGGTGAATTGGACTCACTTGTAGAAGGTTATCGTTGATATAGAATAGTACGTACGGAGTTTATTGTTCGAATATGAAATATTGTACGCTATTAGACTAAACACAAGCTAGCATAAACCATGGAGCTGGGAGACAGGTTCTAGGATTCGTGCTTGGCCCGGACCTTAGCAACGTTCAAACTGTTAGGGATGATATGATTAGATTTGTGTTTTGGATGCACCCTGCTTCGTCTACTGTCATGCCCAGGAGCGTCGAGTGTGTCATAGACGGAAGTGACTTCGATGTGGCCGTTCGAGGCACAACGGGAGGGAAAGAGCGGCGTGCTATGCGTGAAAATGAGAGGACGAGAGTGGTGCGGGAGACACTGCATTCGGCTAAGGAACCACGCGAAGAAATACCCGAACACGCAAACGTTAAGTGATCACGTGGGTGCGTATTCCTTAAACAATGACATTCCAATAAGTACAGTTCGTTCGTGCCTATATCGGCGTCAACAAGTACATTGGGTGCGTCCTACCCACCGGCGCAACGCTTGCGTGTTCATGCTCTCAAGGATGGCGATCACATAGGTCCTGACTACTGTACTAGACGGAAGGCCCGGGCCTGCACCGCGTCCACCAAAAAAATCTTTGTACTCGCGGCGTGGAACAGTGCCCATTTGCGGTGCGTTGGTGGCGTACTCCTGCCAGGCCTCGGCGTACGCGTTAGGATCCGTCCGTAACACGGCGCTGTGCTCCTCGGCAAGTCTTTCCCAGTCAAATATTTTCTGACCGGCGAGCTTTTCAACCAGCGCGCTATCAGTAGCGTTGAATCTAGTCATGGGGTTTTGGTCAAAGAAGTCGATCAATGTCATGTGATAGTGGACGAGTCAGGCCAAACGACGCCACACATTCTTTGTCGACACATGACATGTCCTGTCAATTTTCTCAGGAGACGGATTAGCGAATCAAAGAAATGGCGGCTGTGCGGGGTACATAAACGTGGACATCACAGTCACCAGTTTAAGCCAGTCGTAATTGTAGTTGTGTGCAAAGCCTCAGTGAGTCGCGTTTCATTGAGATTCGGCAGTCTTCCCAGAGTCCAGGTGTATGCTGGTGAGGATGGGACATGACACCCTGTAGCTATTGATGTAAGGACCACTGATTTGGTCTGAAGAAGCAACAGAACGAGGACTACTAGCTACCCTCAGTGATAACACGCATTGACGATCCAAGAAGATTGAAAAAATCAAAGCTTGAGTAGGCAACAGCCTCTGCGCCCTTATCTGCAAACACGAGATAGAGTAGTTTCTCCTTCCCTGTTGTCAAAAAGGATGACACCCGAAAGGCTTCATCGCCCATATCACCAGATGCCGTGAACGTATGTTGGCTAAGAGATTCTGGATTACTCTGATAAAGGGCAAACTCTTGTGGTGATACCAGTTTACGACTATTGTGCAGAATGTCGCTCCAGGAGAATGGCTGGCCGGGAAGAACGATGGGATACTCGATGGCGAGTAGTACATGTCTGTTTGATGTCGGTGTGTTTGCACTCGATCCATAAAGGTCTCTTAAAAGGGGGTGTGGGGTTTCGGGTATCTGAAAATAAGATGGTGCGTATTGATGACTCGCACTATCGCATTGTTAAGATTAAACCATGAAAGGCTGCGATAGTGGCGTACCTTTTGACTGACACGTATTCAGCTACTGCCAGCTGAGTCGGCCACCCCAACTCAGCTGCAAGCGTCTGCTGGAGGCGACAGCGATATGCGAGCGTGTTAGCGAGGTGACTGAAGGAAAGCAGTTGGAAGACAGGACTCAAGTTGACGTAATACATGGGCACACTCGTAGATTGTGATACATTCCTTTGCCAGTAATTGCTCTCCAAGTAGAATGTGCTCCTCATATTTGTCGCGAGCCGGAATAGTGCCATTTTGTGGTGCTTTGGCGGCGTACTCCTGTTAGGCCTCGGCGTATGCGTTCGGGTCTGTTCGTAGAACAGCGGAGTGCTCCTCGGTACGTCTTATCCAGTCAAATATTTTCTGACCTAGCTCTTCAGCCTTGACGCGTTCGTCAGCGTTGAGTTTAGACATGTAGGTTCTGGTTCTCGTCATGATGGTTGTGGTCAAGAATGTACTCAAAGTTGACCCAAATCCACGTTATAACATCCTTGCCCCTGAGCCTCATTGGGCGCGGAATTCTTAAAGGGCAGCGTTGGTCTAGTCTGTAATTTTTTGGCAAGGGCAAGCCGTAGGACGACCTTCCGCATTCGTACAGTCACGTGATTGAGCTGTCCACGCGTGCCTGGTGCCACGCCAATTGACAGGTAAGAGGTTGACGAGGCTGGCGTGTTTTCTGGGGTTTCAGTGGCCTCCTAGACAAATTCTGTCCTACAATAATGAAATTCCGAGGTGCATGAACGCGGCTCTCTCAACGCGCCATGGTCACATTGCTTTGGGCTGCATCCCCCTTTGGAAAAATCGCCTAATTCGGCTCCGAGAAGACCGAAGGCCATGGTACGGCTTCATAGGCGTGACTTAAATCAGACCATACATCGCACTTTTCTCCACCCAATTCTAAAAAAGAAAAAACTGTGCGTCGTTTGGTCTGACTAGGGAGACTAGCGTTGGTCTATGTACTTTGTTTTTATGGATGGTGAAGCAATTGAGTTTGACCATGATGGTTTTGGTCAAGAATGAATGAGAGCGTCATGTGATGGTGGGCCTCCATAGTCAAATCAAACGACGCCACAATCTTTCTTTTGAGATTTGAGGGACCCAGGGAGAAAGTATGGTCTATGGTCTATTTAGGCGCGCATGAAACCAGTACTACCAGAGACGGATTGGGCGAATTTTGCATGGAAGGATACGCTTTGCGGTGCGGCATCGTTCGTGATAATGGCGACTGGGTGGTAAGCCGAGAAACAGCATCACGTCACTGGCGTGGCACCATCAATGTTTAAACACTGGCTGACTGGATCTGGGATATAACTTATTGATGTCGTCTCGCTAGGCGGAATCGAACGCGTATTAAAACACGGGCACTTTCCTGAATTCACCATCTCCCACGCTACTTCCACGAAAAGACTGGGTATCATGAGAGCACTGCTGACATACATACAAACTATGCCTTCCTCTTCTTTTGCGCATCAACCCACGACGCCTCACTCTGCCTCCGCAACGCCACCAACCGCTCTAGATCAGCCTTGCCCGTCTTTGGCGTATGATAGCGCCTCTTCCCGCTCTTCGCCACCGCGTCCCGCAGAAGCCATGAAAAATTAGCTGCACCAAATCCTTTCACCTTCTCATAGTTCACCTTCACAAAGAACGTCGGCCAGTCACTAACCCGATAAATATCCTTGATCGTTGTGACCATCCTTTCCGGAATCTCCTTCTCCGCGAACCCATAGTTGTCATCAAGACGAGCCATATTGGACGAATACGTGTTGACGAACATCTGCAGGAACGCGACCTGAAACATAATAAGGCGGAGACTCGTCTTCGACTGAGCGAAAGTGCGGCCCAGACGATAGTCGCTCCTCCCTTGCTCCATGACCTCGAGTTCCGGACATTCCTTGAGCACCCAGCGAACATTCCGCGTGACAACTTCCTCCAAGAAAAAAGGAGCCAACCGCTCCCACTGCACAGAATCCCCATGCGCCATAACCAGAGTGACCATGACAATGAACTCACCCAGGTCTGGAACTTTCGCTTTTGTGCGATATTCCGGGTCGGCGATGAAGCGATCAATGAGTGTCGAAGCATCGCGAGTTATGGACGGATCGTTCCGTGCCATACAGATGAGAAGGTGAAAGAGATGGCAGTACGAATACACGGCCCTCTCCGATGCATAAAGTAGGCCCGTCGAATTATGCCGTGTCTTTGCTACCACGTCGTCGCAAGACTGCATGAGCTTGACAACGATGTTGTTCATCATACGATAAACCACAGTAATAGGCGAAGCCGAAGGCGTAACTGCCGAATTCTTGACCGACTTGGCAGGTGCCCCACGACGTCCAACGTTCCGCTGCATACTAGCAGCATCCGCTTCACGCATCGCAGAATGTATAAACTCCAAATTCCGCCGAATCTTGGGCTCAGCAGCTTTAAAATGCCAGCGGCTAAACGCCAACGGAAGGAAGAACTCGAACTTGCGCTTCTCGATTCCGTGCCGCACTTGGAAGTGGACAAACGCCTCTTCGCTTAGCCAATCGAAATCCGAGGTCAAGCTGCGCGATTTGCGATCCAATGCGACTCCAACACCAAGGACACAGGATGTCACAGGAGTTTTGAAAAAGAAACACTGGAGCTCGCGTTGCAGGAGCTCATGTGAGGACTCCATGATGGCGCGGAAACGAGGGTACGCCTCTTGAAAAGATAAGACACTTTCTGAAGGTAGAGCTGGGGCGAGGGCGAAGAAGATGTCATCGGGAATGTCATCGAGGAGGCATTTGACAGGCGGGCGACAATAAGGAAGAGAGGAAGTATCAGCGACACTAGAGCGGGCGACTTGATGATGCGGTAATGCTGCAGAACCGTATGGGCACTTCGAACAAGTCCATCTCGAGATGCTTTGGAAGTGCTGTGCCAC
>JADNYV010000596.1:0-20651 GCA_015501055.1 Mucidula mucida | reverse complement strand
GACCAAGTTACAGTGAAGGCTCCGCTCATGGCGTAGCAATAACTGTATCTTCTCTTTCCGCGAATGCGATCGTCTCCCAGACATTCCAGACCAGCTGGTGTGCGCTTCCCATCCTCACTTCCCCCACACGCACCAGTTCACGTTGTAGCAATCGATTCCCTGCGGAAAGTTCGTGCTGTCAGGTAGATCCCATGCGAAAGTCAAGTGCAGCAATGTTATTAATTGAGACTCATTACTCAAGCAGGTGAGGCGCCTTTGCCTACCAGTGATAGGGCTTTGTTGAACTTCCCATGCCAGGACGTTGGTTCACTTGAGTTTCGCCTGCCTTGTGAGCGATGTCTTGGGTGAGTGTTTGATCATACTACGCATGAGAGTAGATGCCCTGGTGTTTGAGTCAATTCAATTGTGCAGTCGCCGTGTCAGTGAGTGGCGGAAACATGTTGCGCTCGCGTCGGCAGTCTAATCGGATTGCCAGCGTGTTCGAATGGAGCTTTAGTCGAAGGAGCCTTGTTGCTGCACCGTGGTCTCATTGTTGTTTTCTCGAACAAAGCGAAATACACGCCACTACACGTTATCGTGCACGTTTTTCCCACTGACTTGCATGATTTAGCTAGATTGAAGGCTCGATTCCTTCACTCATGCTATCAGACGAAACCGCTAGCCATTTTTGCGCTCGATGTACACGTGTCTCACCCGCCGGCTGTTGGACACTCAGAGGCAAACCAGCTTGAATCACTCCTGACGTCAAGGCATCTCCGCGCGAAACTCAATCTCGGGATCTGGGTTAGGTAACGATGAAAGCACTATAAGACTCACTGACAAGGACAGCGATCCTTTCCGCCTCTGCTCCCTCTCGCTCCAAGTACCCGCGGCCATGAAGTTTACCTTTGCTTCTCTTCTCGTCGCTATCGCGTTCGTCAATGCAAGGTGAGTATATCCTTCAACTTTCCTACTCAGTTGGTGTTGACGTATGTCTCCAGAAATTTCGCGAGTATGTTCTTGCTTTATTGCCTTAAGAAATGACAGCGCTCATGTTCTTTGGAAGGACGACGACAAGGAGGACTGTGACCCACGAACGGTTATGCCCAATGTGTCCGCCACACTGAATTCGGCTAATACTGTATGTCAGGCCGTCGTATACTCAGTGGTAATCCAGCGTTAAAGGCACGGTAGTCTTCGAGCAAGAGAAACCAGACGCCTGATATACATCAAGGCGGACTTGACAGGTCTTGACCCCAATGCGCTTCGCGGGTGGCATGTCCAGTACGCGGCCACGTTTCTCCGATGATTGGTGGCGTGACATTTCTTGTAGCGAGTCCGGCAATCTTACAGATGGTTGCACATCTGCTGGCGGGCACTTAATCCCTTCAAATCTGACTCATGGCGCACCAGATGCCAAAATTCGACACGTCGGTGATTTGGGGAACCTTCAAACGGACTCGAATGGAAATGCAAAGCCGAACTGACGGTTACTGAGCTAACTTTGTTCGGCGAGCTCAGCATTTACGGGTAAAACCATTTCACTTGTCAGAGAGTGCTCTAACCTTCCTACAAGACGCGCTTTGGTGATTCACGCTGGTACTGAATGACCCTCGGAAAAGGGAGGAAATGGCGGAGTCGCTCCTTAACGGAAACTCGGGGCGCGCTCGGCTTGTGGCGTTATTGGTACGTCCTGTATGATCGTTTCGTTTCACGGTTTGAACATCTGTGTTCCAGGTTGGCAGATTCAATGGGGTCAAATCAATTTTTAGCATGTTTCTTCACGAAAGACTTTGTAATGTAAAATCGTAAGATAAACGTTCATGAGGAAGTGGTCCTTAATTTATTACATTCTGCATAATACAAAGTACTTGGGAGTTACATCGACGAATGTTCGTGATTATTGTTATTGTAGTACTACGACATGTAGTCTCGTTTCATTCGCATGGCCGAGTACGGAGCTCAAACTTTTGCATCATGTGCATCTCATGTGACCGGCTTACCTTAGCATCAAAAATTAAATTAGCGCGTCGCCGCCTTTCTTTCCAATGCCCTCAGACGTGTCAACGACGATTATTTGCCTTTGATTCTCTTGAGGGACGCAAATTGTGTCGGGATTTGTCCATCATGTGTTGGATCTTAAAGAGCTCGACGAGGAAGAGGAATGCACACAGTATATAGACCAAAAGTATGTAGCTTATAACTGTAAGTAATCGAATATCTAATGGGGATTCGGGAGACAGTGAGAGTAGCGTGAAGTAAGAAAAAGAACTAGGTAAACTCTGTACATACAATTGGGTGTCGGTGGTAACGGAGCGGAAGGTAGCGACGGTAGCGGGTCGGTGAATATTGGTGCGGGTCCGTGGAATAAGGGATTACAAAAGGAACGTGAAGTCCGGCTTGTATCCAACACTCCCCTCAAGCCGGAACAAGTCCAAGGCTTCGAGCAAAGTGTTTGGCTTTCGCACTGGGAAGGGCTTTGGGTGAGAGTATCCGCGAGCATGTCGTCCGTGGGACAGTAGACGAGCTGGATGTCTCCGTTGGCGATCGCGTACCGTATGAAGTGGTACCGGATGTCGATGTGCTTCGTGCGGGCGTGAAATTGACCAAGTTCAGCGTGTGCAAGGGCGAGTGCTGACTGGTTGTCGTCGTGGATTGGTGATGGATCGTGAGGGGTGCAAACAGCTCTGAAATAAATTGACGCGTCCACATGGCTTCCTTGCCGGCATATGTGAAGCCGATGTATTCGGCCTCAGTGGTTGAGAGCGCAACGATGTCCTGTTGTTAGACGACCAGGAAACAGCACCGCCGTCTATAAGAAAAGCGTACCCGGAAATCGCCTTGCGTTTTCCAAAGACATTCCGTCTGCATCAGCATATCCTTCTAATCCTCTGCCTGATCCTTCTCTCCAAAGGTGAGCCTCCAGCTGCGAGTACCCTTGAGATACTGCAGTGCACGTTTTGCTGCGTGCCAGTGTACCAGTCCGGGGTTGTCGTTAAATCGGGAGAGGATGGTGGGCCGCGTAAGCCAAGTCGGGATGTGGCCCAGTCGTGAGCCAGATCAGTGATCGACAACTCCTCTGTAAGGATGTCGCTGTATCTCAGCGATCTCGAGCGCGTCGGTGGGACATTGGTCGCGTGAAAGTTGCATGTTTGGATCCATAGGTACGGCTGCCGGCTTACAGTCTTCCATATTGAAGCGCTTGTAGCACGGAATCAATGTAAGAGGTCTGATTGATGGAAATTAGACTGGCCTGTCTGTCGCGTAAATCTCCATGCCCAAAAGCCAGCTGATTGGACCAAGCAGTGTTATCTTGAACAGCTGCGCGATGCGGTCCTGAATTTCGATGATGAGGGAGGTTGAACTGCCCGTAATGGTGCAGTCGTTGACCGTGGATCGCGAGAATGATGATGTCCGAGCCGGTGACGAGTCTGAATACCGCGTGGTCCTTCTCGAGTGCTGTAAATCCGAGTGTGGCGAGAGCGGCGGTGAGCTTCTCATACCACTTACGAGAACTCTGCTTGAGACCGTAAATTGTCTTACGTAGACGAAGAACATATTGACGTCGATCCGCGAATTCAAAATCCGGAGGCTGTTCCATATACAGCTCTTCTTCATCGTCAAATTCTCCGTTCAAGAACGCGCCGTGAAAGTCAAAAACATTGATATCCCAATCGTTACGTGCGGCGATGGCGAGAATGATCCGGAGTGACGCGAGTTTGGCAACAGGTGCGAAAGTGACGAAGTAGTCGACTCCTTCGACTTGTGTGAAGCCTTGCGCGACAAGGCGAGCCTTATATTTGTCGATGACTCCTCCGGCCTTCTTTCTTGATTCGGAGGACCCACTTGGATCCGATGACATTCCGATCCGTCGGGCGAGGCACGATTTCCCCATGTGCCCGCTTGCGTAAGCGTCCGCATTCTTCCTCGATTGCTTTTCGCCATGATGGCCAGTCTGCGCGTCGTTTTGCTTCTTCAAACACGGGCTCAATGGCCTCAGACTCTGCTATGGCAGCGGCCATGGCCATTTCCAGCTGCTCTCCTGGCATTTCAACGTAGCCGGCCTCGGGCAATGCTGTAGACGACGCTCGCGACGGTTTGGACGACTCGGCCATTTCTTGGGCCTTGTGTGACGGCTTTCGAGCACGTTTGCCCTCGCGGATATTTGCTGGGTCAAGTCCTTCGCGCTGGAGCAAGCCGCCAAGGAAGTCTGGCAGCTGGGAGGTGTCGGGTGCGGGTGGAGATGGGTTGGGAGACGACGTTGGACTAGGCGTGCTGGAAGGCGGCGTAGTGGGTGCTGGCGACGGCGGGAGAGGTACAGAAGCGGGATTAGGTATGTTTTTCGCGTTTTTAACGCTGGAAGTTGGCTGAATGCCTTCTTCCTTATTCTCCCCCTCATTCAGCATACTCTCTTGTACTCTTGTGTCCTCTCTCTTGTCGAATTTGACGCTTCGTTCGACTCCAACTGTTCGATTATCCTCCCAGTAAATTCGATGTCCGCTGGTCTCGCTGTCAAAACCCAGCCAGCGACCAACACGAGCACGTCCGTCAAGCTTGGATCCCTTCGCGTCGTGAACCCAGACCTTGCACCCAAATTTGTGCAGGTCTCGAAGATTCGGCTTCTCTCCATGAAGCATCTCATACGGCGTCTTGCCGTCAAGTGCACGCGTCGACGTCCGGTTCTTCAACCAGACAGTGTGTTTCAGCGCTTCGCCCCATAGATTTTTGGGTAGTCCCGAGGCATGGAGCATGGCGCGGACTTTTTCGAGACATGTCCGGTTCAGTTGCTCTGCAATGCCGTTGTGTTCGGGTGTGTCGTGGACCGTGGTAGTGCGCTTGGTTCCTTGTGCTGCGAGATGAGCTTTGAACTCGTCGCTGCTATATTCGCCGCCCTTGTCGGTATGTAATTCCTTGATTTTCGCCGAATGCTGGGTGCTCAACCATGCCTCGTATTGCTGGTAGGTTTCGAAGGTTTCGCTTTTCTGGCGCACAAGAAATATGGCTGAATAGCGCGTGTGATCGTCCGTGTACGACACATAATACTCCTTATGTTGAGGAGTCCGAATTGGAGAGGGACCCCATAGGTCCGAATGAATAAGTTTGCCGAGTTCCTTGGCACGCGCGCGCTTGCTGACCTTCTTGACAGGTTTGCGCGTCTTCTTCCCGTACTTGCAGGAGTCACAGGATTTCGGCGGTGGTTTTGATTCGTCGAGGACAATTCCTTCGACCATGTGTTCCTTTACGAGACGCTTTGCTGCGTCAGGCGCGATATGACCATCATCTGATGGAGGTCATCGAGGGATACGGAGATGGGGGTGTCGTGGGCGGCGTTCGCGCGAGGTGTGTCTGTTTCTGTTCGATAAAGGCCTCCTTTCACAGGTATCTTTCTAGTAGCTTGTCCTTGGGACCATAGATGTGGCACTCAGAGCCGCGGAATAACATTCCATACCCGGCAGCAGTGATCTTTGAGACGGAGAGTAACGACACGCCCAACTGTGGTGCGAATAGGACGTCGCGAAACTAGGATTCGCGTCCTCTCACCAGCTCTTCCAGGAAGGTAGACGTGCATGTCTCCTTTTCCAATAGCCTGTAATTTTCCTTTGTCGGCTGCCGTGATGGATTTGGGTTCGATGGATGTGTAATTGAAGAGGCGACGGCGGTAGGGGGTCATGTGGCGAGATGCGCCTGAGTCGTAGATATCGACTTCGGGGTCGTTCGGGAGCGTGGCGGCGGCGGCGAGGAATACTGTGTCGAAGGTACGTGTGTATGCTTCCTCTTCTGCTTCGACATCTGACCAGTCTTCAAGCTCGGGAATTTCCTCGCCTGGATCGAATTCGCTAAAATTTTCAATGCCCTCTTCATCAACCATGGAATACTCCCCCTCATCAGAGTAATCTGATGTACTTGCTACGCTCAACAGCGTCGGGAGGTCGTCGTCGTTCTCTGACTCTGAGTCAGACGTCTCGAGGAGTGGCGGCATGGAGTCGTAGTCTGACTCCGAGTTGGGTCTCGTCGGGGATAGAAGTGGATAGTGCTGCTTCTGCAGCTTCGAGCGTGCTCTCCGGCACCTCCGCATATGGCTGGGCTACCTCGTCGTTGAGGTACAGACCCGCCAATCCTTCCAACCTCTCTTCTCCCTCGTCGCGCGGATATTCAGACCACGGCTCATCGTAGCCGCCGAGGTTCATTTCTGTAAGGTCGCGCCAATCCTCGTCGGAGTCTCCTGACTCTGAGCCTGTGTGCGCGTACCACACGCCGTCATCGTTGTCGTCGGCCTTATTCGCCGACGCCCGTCCCTTGCCCTTTCCTCTCGGGCCTTGTCCTTCCTTTCCGCCTCCCTTCGCCCAACACTCCGCCTTAATGTGTCCCTTCTTGTGGCAGTTATAGCACTCAACCGTGCTGCTGCGTCTGCTGCCTTGGGATTGTCTGCCGCGCCCTGAGGAGCCACCATTCGTATTGAACGCGGCCTCCTTTTCTTCTTTGACGCGACTCTTGATTCGCCGGCGATCAGCTTTGTCGCTGATGCCGCGTACGTATACGTCGGGTGTGATGGTCTGGCTGAGCAGTGCTGATGTCGCTGTCAGCGCTGCGAGGTAGGGGTCGTACGATGCGGGGAGGGAACCGAGCAGGATGGCGATGAAATTGTCGTCGCCGGGGTCTGCACTCATCGCGGTAAGCTCTTCGCGTAGAGCTTCGAGTTTTCGAAAGGTGGCCCTTGACGTCGCCGTTCTCGGGGCACCTCTCTTCCTGGAGCCTCCTCCTGAGGTCGACAGTCATCATCTTCGACCTCTTCTCAAACTCCTCCTTCACCTTCTTCCACATCTTCCCTGCTGATGACTCCCCCTTTACTTTTAGGAACAACGAGTCGGGAATCGTCGAAGCCAGAGCTTGCTTCACGATGGCCTCGTTTGCTTTCCAGAGCCGAACAACACCTGGATGGCGATTGATGGAGTCGGTCTCCTCCTTGGTGGGATTGACGGGATCGGCGGGGACTGGAACAGACGGTGGTGCGGCCGTCTCTACGAGGTAGTCGTCGAGCTGCGCTGCTTCGGCGGCGAACACGAAGCGGTCGCGGTAGAATGTCCAATTCGTCCCGTCCGCTTTGCACTGCGGGACGCGGGCGAAGAACTCGATGAGTTTCGTGCTGGTGGACATGGCGGGATACGACGTGAAGAGGTACGTGGAACGATTTGCGAGCGAGTAGACTTCTGATGAATAGATTAGGCACGGGCGGGCCCATAACCTGTTGGATCTTAAGAGCTCGGACGAGGAAGAGGAATGCACACAGTATATAGACCAAAAGTATGTAGCTTATATACTGTAAGTAATCGAATATCTAATGGGGATTCGGGAGACAGTGAGAGTAGCGTGAAGTAAGAAAAAGAACTAGGTAAACTCTGTACATACAATTGTGGTGTTGGTGGTAACGGGAGCGGAACGGTAGCGACGGTAGCGGGTCGGTGAATATTGGTGCGGGTCCGTGGAATAAGGGATTACAAAAGGAACGTGAAGTCCGGCTTGTATCCAACATCATGACCTCAAATACAACCCCCACGACTACTCGCTGGATGTCGCTGTCAAAATCATCGATGGCACTGATTGTCTCGTAAGGACAGCATGTGGTTCAGGAAAAACGGGGATTATAGCGCTTCTAGCCATCGTCCTGCGAAAAATTGGCCAGGATCAGACCCTGTTCCCTGGGAAGCCCGTGCAAGAAGTCATCCGAAACCCTGTCATCTTAGTGATTTGTCCCACTAATGCTTTAGAACAAGATCTGGTTCGTATCCACTTCTCACAGTTTCACATTTGAGTCTAAACATCTATAGGAGAAGAAGTTGTGCACCTTCGGCATTCAAGCGCTTGCCGTTAACTCGATAATCGCGGAAAGGGTATGAAATGATCCTTCGTGTGAAGGCAACATCTGGGATCTTGTCAAAGAAGCTGAGGTGGTCCTGATATCTCCCGAGATGTTGGAGGGAGATGATTGTCGCCGATGTATGAATGATCCAAGCTTTTGGGCACGACTTTCCTTACTAGTCGTTGATGAGGCACATCTGGTATATGTGTGGTCCAAGCTCTTCCGGAAGGCATACGGCCGTATTGGCTACACCAGAGCCCGGCTAGATCACCGCGTACGACTTCTCCTCCTTAGTGCTACTCTTCGAGCCGGTGCCCCATACGACGCCGTCATGAAATCCTTTTCCCTCAGCCCCGGATCCTTCTTTGATCTTCATCGTTCCAACCTCCGTTGAGAAATACACGTCACTACATCCATCATCACTTCCTCTCTCACTACATTGCTCTCCTTTCCCAGACTGCGCTGGGTTGTTGGTGTTAGCGACTGACTAAGCCACGAGACTCAACCAGGTACCACAGCAAGAACTAAGGAGAGAAGCGTTCACGTTCGTAAGACTAGGCTAGGCCAGGTGTATAAACGAGATCGGAACTAAAGTACAATGATACTACACTACTGCTTATATACTAGTAAGCCTGTGTTTGGGACTCCTTGTCCATACGTGTTTCCGCTAGGAATAACTCCACGCCCTTGACCCAGTGTTGTATGCTACTAGTCCGTGAAACCATTAAATACGAGTGGTAACTGCATGTAAGTAATAATACTGAAACGACCATGTGTGCTACGAGTGTCGGTGGTGTGTATACAATGGGGAATCCATGAGGTATCGGCATGTATGATGTCATCCATGTGTTAGGCGTGTGTCCGACATGAGTACGTCTTCGGTAATGACCAGGAGTATGATCGGTGACGAAACAGATGATGAAACAGTCCGTTGGTTGATAAGACAAGGCCCCGATAAGATATGATAAGATGTGAAAGTGTGAAAATATGGTCATTCATAACATCACCCCCTCCTTAAGGCGCAAGTTCCATTCTGCGCCAGATTTGCTCCATGAGGGCCGCAGAGGGTAGCGTGACGTCAAGAGGTTCGGTGTCAGGCGGTGGCATGGGTCGGAATAGATGTGATGGAAATTGCGACATGGGAACTTCAATGCGAGCAAGCGCAGGTGGCTTTGGCTTGTTCGGGTACTGCTGGTGGAAATCGCGAATAGCTTCGTCGGCATTCTTGAGATTGCATGCCGGTTCCCATGTCTGTTCGTGTGTGCCATAACCCTTCCAGTGAACCTTGTATTGAAAACCCCCGCGGTACTTCCGGGAATTAACCACTTTCTCAACCTCCCATTCCGGTTCGGCTCCTTCCAGCACAGGTGGTGGACGCGTGTCTCGGGGTTGCGTCGGAAATTGCGGCTCGTGGTAAGGCGTCAGCAGGGCCTCATTGAACACGGGATGGATGCTTTTCCACGTGTGAGGAATCTGGAGCTTGTAAGAGCTCGTCCCGACTTTCTTGATTACTTTGAACGGCCCGAAGCGTTTGTCATCGAGCTTCTTCATTGGTCGGTCCGTGCTGAGATTCGTCCCTTCCAGCCATACTTTGTCGCCCTCCTTGTACTCTACTGCGTCTGTCCGCTTCCTGTCATAAAACCGTTTCATGTCCTCTTTTGCCATCTTCAATGCCGACCCTACTTCGTCCCATGTTTTCCTCATGCCGTCGGCAAACTCCTGCGCAGTCTCGTTTCTCGATGCCGTTTTCGGAGCGGTGCCTTTGTAGGGGTGTCTGCCCATGTCTGCAAAGAACGGAGTAACCTTGGTTGCTGAGTGTACCCGATCGTTGTAAACGAATTCGGCAGAGGGTAACCATTCATGCCAGTCGTTCTGATGGTAATTGACGAATAACCGTAAGAAGTGTTCTATCTCTTGGTTCAATCGTTCTGTTTGGCCATTTGCCTGTGGATGGTACGCCGTCGTGAAGTTCCCTTCAATGCCCAACAGCCGGTATAACTCCTTCATGAAGCGCGAGTGGTATTGCGGACCTCGATCGTGTATCATCTGTCGTGGCAATCCATGTATGGGGAAGATTCGATCGCGGTAAATACGAGCCATGCCTTCTGACGTCAGGGTGGTGTGTGTTGGTATAATGCGTAACCGCTTTGTGAAATGGTCCACAAACGTGCTGATCGCATTGTATCCTCCCGACTCCGGCAACTCGCCGATCATGTCCGTCCCAACCTTCTCCCATGGTTCGCTTGGTACGTCTATAGGATGGAGGGGTGCAGCCGGTTTGTGCGATGTGACTTTGTGACTTGGCATTTTTGACACCCTTCCACGTATTCGCGGACGTCTCGGCTGATTCCTGGCCACCAATAGGTGCGTGTGATCAACTCGAGAGTCTTGTACCGTCCCGGATGCCCTGCAAGCTGTGCATCATGATGCATTCCAATAACTTTTCCCCGCAATTCCTTGTCCTTCGGTATGTAAATACGATCTTTCCAATAATAAGTCCATTTTCCTTCTCTTCCCATCCTTTTTCTTTGTTTTCTAATGCTTTTTGTACGTATCTGTCTTGTTTCCTTTTCTTTGTTTGATTTTGTTAAGTAATTTGTCCTCCGGTGTAGCTACTGTATGTAAAGAAAATTGAATTTGTGATATAAAAAACTCCGGTTTTAGTAAAACAATGTTTTCGTTATCTTTTCCCCCCTTCTCAAGGCCTGTCATCCTTGACAAGGCATCAGCTTTTCCCATCGTCCTGCCTGGCTTATGAATCATCTGTATGTCATATTCCGCCAACTCCGTAACCCATCTCGCCTGCCTCCGATTCAACTTCTGTGGCTTCCGGAAGTACTGAAGGTTTTGATGATCGGTAAAACCTCCACCGTCTCCTTGCGCCTAGGAGATATGCCTCCAGTCATCAATGAGTCCATGATAGCCATCATTTCTTTGTCGTAGATCTCATAATTGCGTCCACTTCATTCAGCGCGCGAGACCGAAAGCCACTGGTCTCCATTTCCGTCAACAAACTGGGAAATAACCGCCCCGTTTGCATAGTTCAGGAGTCGCCTCAACTTGAAACTTGCCGTCGTTGTGTGGTACGATCAGAACGGGTTCTTCCGTCATCCTCCGTTTTAACTCCTCAAACGCCTTGTGCTGCTCCATGCCCCAAACCCACTCGCCCTTCCTGATTAG
The DNA here is from genome assembly GCA_015501055.1 of Mucidula mucida. Classification (NCBI taxonomy): domain Eukaryota; kingdom Fungi; phylum Basidiomycota; class Agaricomycetes; order Agaricales; family Physalacriaceae; genus Mucidula; species Mucidula mucida. The sequence goes on along the minus strand of JADNYV010000596.1, from coordinate 9,634 downwards.
CGATGTCAATGGCTTTGCTACTCCTGCAAATCCCCAGATGAAACGTCGGTAAAAGTTGCAGAAGCCCAGGAATGACTGTACTTCCTTCTTCTTCGTCGGCTCCTTCCATTCCTTCACTACGGCCACTTTTGCGGATCCATCTTCACTTCTCCTCCTCCAATAATAACTCCTAAGTAGTCTACAGTATGTGCCTCAAAACTACATTTCTCGGGTTTTAAATACAACTTATTTACTCGTAATATTTCTAATACTCGTCGTACGATATGCCTATATTCTTCCAACGTGTTCGTAAAGATAAGTATATCATCCAAGTAAACTATAACATGTCCTTCATCATTCAGCTCCTTCAGAATGTAATTCATGAACGATTGGAATGTCGCCGGCGAGTTTGTAAGTCCGAAGAACATGACTGAGGGCTCGAACAGGCCTGGTTTATTCTAAACGCCGCTTTCCACTCATCACCTTCTTTGATCCAGATGTTATTGTAACCCCATGGACATCCATCTTTGTGAAACACTTTGCTCCCTTCAGCTTGTCGATAAGTTCTTGGATCAACGGTAAGGGGTATTGGTTTTTGATTGTCATGTCATTCAATTTCCGATAATCCTGCACGGGCCGAAGACTTCTGTCCTTCTTCTTGACAAAGAAGAATGGTGACGCCATGGGTGATATTGATGGCCGTATGCGTCCCGTCCGTATGTTTCCTTCCAGAACTCATCTAACGCCTTCTGCTTGGATGGACTAAGGGGATAGACCTTGCAGTCAACCGGTTTGGAACCAGGCATGAGTTCTATTGCGTGATCCCAGGGTCTTCACTCTGGTAGCTTGTCAAAGTCCGCCTTGCTAAATACATCAGAGAATTCCTCAATGTAAGGTGCAGCAGCAGACAAAGGCTGTTGTGATCTCAGCCTTTCACCGCTTTTGCGATAGTTGTCCCAGTCCATCCAAAACAACCGCTCTCCCTCCTCCAGCTTCTCTTCTACATCTTCTCCTTCATCTTCTGGCGAGTCATACTTGGGTAGGTAGCCGCAACGGTCTGGGCATCGATCAAAAGTCAACGTAGATTCCGTCCAGTTGATCGTGGGGTTGTGATATTGTAGCCAATCTAGCCCCAAAAAGATACTTGTTTTGCCAAGATTGGTGACGGCCAACTCGATCTTTTTGGTGTGATCACCAATCTTCATTCGGACCTTGACAAAACCTTTGATTGCCCCTCCCTTGTTTAGGGTTCCATCCACATTGTAAACAGGGAGCTTGACCGGTAACTCCTTGATCGGGAGTCCGTTCTTCTCGACAAATTCTTTATTGACGCAAGAACCCGTTGCTCCACTATTGAGAAGGGCACTCGTTTCCCATTCAGAGCCTGTGTGTACGCTCTCTATGGTTATTGTTCCCCGGATATACTTCCTCGACTTTTTTAACTCCGTTACAACTTCTACCGCAGCTTCCTTCGTCAACGCTCTGATCACCATCACCTTCTCTTCTGTCGCTTCTCTCTCTCTCCACTCCGGCATCCATGCTCTCAAAATTCCCACTGCTCTCAACACTTCATCCTCTCTTAGCCATTGTGCGATCCACTCGGGCGTATTTGGCTCAAATCTTTCTTTCACAGGTTTTGTTGCTGAAGTTGTCGATGATATTTTAGATGTTTCAGTACCCGTACTGTAAATAGATTCTGCATCTGACGACCCTTCCCTTGATGGCTGCTCCGGCAGGACTGCGTCTACTGCGGGAGCTTCGCAAAACCCAACTCTTCAGCCAACTTCTTCTTCTCCTCGTCGTTCATTTCGGTCCATAGCCCCGAATCGTCTGGGGTCGACCCTTCTTCGGACAGAACCTGCTGACGTGGCCGTGTTCGCCACAGCTGAAGCAAAGTCCTCTTTGACGTGCATTGTCAATATTTATCGGCCTGCCGGCTCCTCCATAGGTAACACCGGTGGCATCTCGTTGCGTGATCGGCGTCGGGGGTGGGTTCGTAGGATTGGCTCTCGATGTAGCCGCCTGCGAGCTTGGGGCCGGGACTGCATGCCGGACCTCTTGCTCGCTGTCCCCTTCTCCACAGCTGATCGATCTGAATGATCTGTGCCTTCCAATCCTTGTACTTCTCTGGCAACCCGTCTCGGCTGCCATAGATCTGATCAATGATCTTCTGTTGACGTTGGTCTTGAGAAGTTGCACGACATATGCGTCATCCTTCGATATTCCGCCTGGTAGCAGAACTCAAACTTCTGGAAGAAATCTTGAGCGGTGTCTTGCCCCTGGCGCAACCGCTTGATCTGGTCTTGCGCGTCTGCGCGAGGTTGGTATCCACAAATCGCTCCTTCAATGCTCCTTGAACTCCGTCCAAGAGACTGTCCATTCCTCTTCTTCCTCGTCAAGTTCTGATCCGTGTAGTTCTGGACCCATGCATCACATGATCTCCTCGGATATAGGAGAGAACAACATCAATCCTTTCGGAGTCAGATGTGAGGTTGTTCTTCTTGTGCGGATGTATGTGAACATTGATTGCCACCAGCTCTTGTACTTGGCCTTGTCCCCGTCATAGTCATAAGGCTTGTTGACAAGGGATCAACCTTTGGGTTTGACATTGGTGTGACGGACATGATGGTGTGATGAACGGGCTGGGTGCTTTGTTGGACATGGTGAATCGGGGTGATGAGATTGGAGAGTGAAAGGGTGAAAGTGGGGATATGGGTGATGCGGATTTGGATGAAACGGGTGAGGGAATAGAGGTTTGGATGAATAAGGGGGAATTGCCTAGATCTGAAATAGAATCCAGGACTTGGTAGGGTGGGGAATGATGATGTGTATCGTAAGGTAAGTAAAGTAGGTAAGTATTGTAACTGTCTACACTATTTTACTGACTACTGACTACATATCTACGGAGACCAAGAGCTCGTCACAAGTTCGTAATTGCCCGCCGACGTCCCTCTGGTGTGAGGTAAGCCGAAGTTTTCCGGGAACGGGGGTTGACCCGTAAACAGCGCCCACTGAAGTGCAACTGCCAAAAGTTCGTTCTCGTGAGAGCGGCTACTTCCAGCACCCGAGGCAGTTATCTCTAACTGTTAGCCGGCGCTACTGGGACCAATACACATGTATGCGGACGTGCGCTAGGATTAGGATTCCGTCATCTGTAAACAGGAAAGGGGATGGGGGAATGTGCAATGATCAAACAGCGAAGTGCTGATCGACGATCAGGGATGTGTGGTAGGTGGTAGAAAGTAGTTCTGATCTTCTGTTAGCGACTGACTATAGCCACAAGACTAAACCAGGTACCACAGCAAGAACTAAGGAAGAAAGTGTTGTGTTCGTAGAACTAGGCTAGGCCAGGTGTATAAACAGATCGGAACTAAAGTACAATGATGCTACACTACTGTTATATACTATAAGTCTGTGTTTGGAACTCCTTGTCCATACGTGTTTCCGCTAGGGTTAACTCCACGCCCTTGACCCAGTGTTGTATGCTACTAGTCCGTGAAACCATTAAATACGAGTGGTAACTGCATGTAAGTAATAATACTGAAACAACCATGTGTGCTACGAGTGTTGGTGGTGTGTATACAATAGGAAGTTCATGAGGTATCGGCATGTATGATGTCATCCATGTGTTGGGCGTGTGTCCGACATGAGTACGGCTTCGGTAATGAAAAGGAGTATGATCGGTAATGAAACAGATGATGAAACAGTCCGTTGGTTGATAAGACAAGGCCCCGATAAGATATGATAAGATGTGAAAATGTGAAAATATGGCAATTCATAACAACCGGCCGCAAGATTTAGTAGATCAGCCTTCCCGTAGATTTCGCCGACAATCATAAAAATCAAGACAATCATAAAAGTCAGCTTTGTCTCGTGAAGCTCGAGCTTCTTGATTGCGAGTCGCGATACATAGGGTGGAGATACTGGAAGCGATAAACGTTCTCACAACGTGGGAAGCTGCGAATGACCCTTTTCGGCCACTACTTTAACTTACATGCGCCGATCACGATGCTTGCCACGCGATTGACGTGAACTCAAGAATTGACACCGATTGCAACACAGTACTGTCCTTGGATGGAAGACGCCACATGGGCTTCTGCTCTAGCAGAAATCACCGTTTTCGTCCCGACCAGCGTGAGATGCATCGCGAAGATTATAATTGATGAGATCTGTCGTTGCGCATCATCATGAACGACCTCGAAACGAAATTCCATTTCAACACCGGGCGAGCAGTAGACTATGGATTGATAAAGTAATACATGTGAAATTAGAGACAAGGAAGATACGAGGAATACCGAATGAGAAAAACACATCTGCTTCAATACCGCGCGAACAGTGGACGACGACACATGGTAGCAAGGGAAGAGAGCGTAAAGCAGGATATAGGTAATTGAAAGGGAGAATCTGCTTCAACACCGCGCGAACGGTGGACTACAGATATTAGCAAGCTGTAGAGTAGGGTATAAGTAATACGTTATAGAACTATAGCGGAAAAATGAGCGCATCGTAGAAGAGTAGGACAGTATAGTAGGAGGGTATATCAGTTTGGGAACCTACGAGCAGTCTAAAATCTATGTGATATCGGGTATCGGGAAGTATTTTCTTGACCTTGGCGTAGACCAAGGAGACGCGCAGGCGGCGTGTATGTCTTCAGCCGCTCCTCTCTTGTCTTCAGTGTGCGGCTAGCAGTCGCTCGCTGGTGCGAGATTCTCTTTATCGAGCGCTCGTCGGCTGGAGGTATGCTTCCTGCCATGCCATTTACCGTTGGGCCTCAATGTCCCAGGAGCGCTGGCGATGCTCTGGAGAGGAGTAAACAATCTAAAGTCAGCCTTAGGCTGTCTCTTCTTGGGTGTTGGTGGCGTGAGAGAAATAGTCGGGGTAGGAGGAGGATCTGAAGGTCAACGTTAGCGGGAGCATCGGCGTCAGCCTCAGGCATTCGTACCTCGATTCCCATTGGGATTGGTTCATAATTTCAACGACTGCAACCTTGATTGAAGCGGTCACTGCAGCATGCAGACAGCAGTCTGCGGGCCTCCGTAAGACGGTGAGCCCTTGAGCAGTGCAGAGAGGGATAGCTCCAGAAGGTCAGGGGCGAATGCTGCGGTATGCCCGCATTGAAGGCCTGAGGCTGGCATGGATAAGAATCATCCTGGAGTGTAGTAGGTGTGGGCTGCGTGTGTCAGAATCGACGTAGTCGATAAAAGGAGCCAGCTCACAATGCCCAACTCTTCAGTCTCTTCGACAAGTCCTTCACTGATCGATGTACTGGATTTCCCAGGAATCAGGCGATGCAGCGAGAAAGTGAAATTGGTAATGGTAGCAGTGGAGGTCAGAGGGCAAGAAGGAGTCAACGCTTCCTGCGTTCTGTCCCAATATAAGAAGGATTCTGCTAAGCTCCTATTGATCTCAAGACATGTCGTGTGGTTTATCGACTGGCCCTGCTAGGAAGTCAGTCAATCATCAGGCCTCAGACGAGGAATAGCTTACCCCAGAGAACAGGTCCAGGTTGACCAGAGGTCACGTTTTAGCGGGATGCCGACGAAGTACATACATTACTTTGGAGGGCATCAACTGTTTTGAAACCCGGAAGTAATTCGTGGCTCAAGCCCGTAAATAGAAAGATAGAGATTGTTTCGCCAATGGGCGCGCGAAGGGCCAATACCTCTGAAAGTATTCTTTGGCATAAACTAGACAAAAACTGTCATGCACCGCGCGTGGATCTAGAAACACAGAGCGTAAGTTCTCAAAAAAAAAAAAAAAAGGACCAAGATCTACTGACATCCACTAACGCCCTTTATAACCAACGTCTGTCCAGGTCTGTCCTCTTCCGGAAGCGCAAGGAGCTAACTGTTCATTGAGTCAGTCTCTGCCGACGATCCGCAATTGCGGCACAGCCTGAGTATGAAGAGGACAAGTAGTCCGGTCGAACAATTTGAGCCATGGTGTAGATGGCTTTAAGTGCTGGCACCAGAAAAGGAATCTGTGAAGCAATGATGGACGAATTTTTTGTTTGCTTCCGCGGCTACTGTGCCGCCGGCCCGGATCGACGGGAGGCTGTCCTATTCAGGAAGGCTTCCTCCAGGCTTCCTCCAACGGTCCATTGTCTTGTACACTAGGATAACTGGACTCTTACCTGATGAATACAGTACTTCAGAAGATGACTTGCGCTACTCGATGTCACGGCTCCCTGCGCTCCGCCCAAGTCATAATGATAAACGGACGGCTTGACGATACACGCACGTTCCTGCCGTGTTTATAATTATCCCGCGCTTGGTCCTAGGCCCGCTCAAATAGGAAACATGTACTATGGCATATAACTCTCTGTAGAAGATTGAAGTCGTCATCTCACAAAAATGAACTTCAACAACAAGACACTCGCTAGTGCAGCTAATCCCAACGCTGGCAAGTCTCCTGAACGTGTGACTACTATGAAATATGGTGCGCATCTTGCAGCTCTGTCGCTCATCCTCACTCTCCTCGCCTTACTAGTCCGCCTTGGTAGCTCTGGCCTGAAAGTATCAAAGCTCATTCTTGGATGTATGTCCTATGGTAACCCAGGATACCAATCATGGATTCTTCCCGAAGAAGAAGGATTCAAACACATCAAGGCTGCATACGACGCTGGAATCAACACGTTTGATACCGCCGATGTAGGTTCTCTAAACTTTCACAAAGTCTTGCTCATTGACCAAAACAGGTTTACTCGAACGGCTGTTCGGAAGTCATCATTTTGACAGGATTGATCAAAATGGCCAACTTCCGCGCCACGTAGTGCGCCCATTTCTGAACGGATTTGCATGATTCTTGGGTCCATCAGGCTTGCATTTACGAGCTCTTTCTGCTCTGGTCTCAGATTTCCTCTTACATCACCACAGCAATTTCTAATTTTTGACCCCCTTTTGAATCTCATTTTTCTTGTGCTCTTCATAGAGCTTGCATGGCTTCATGTGTACAAATGAGCTCTCAATTAATGGTACTCAACATACACAAAAAGATCTGAGTGGCTATGGCCGCTACCCGGCTCAAAACGGCAATCATCAAGGCGGTCGCTATATTTTGGCCGTCACTGTACTATCAATGCTACTATGGCATATCTGTATATTAAACGCATGACGTGCAGACTACGCCCTTGAGCATAACCTCACCCCTTCATTTCGATGCAGAATCACTATAATTTGGTTTACCGCGAGGAAGAGCGGGAGATGTTCCCTACACTCAAGGTAAAACTTTCTCTGCCTCCCTCTTTGGACGCTCATACGGCGTTGCAGCACTTTGGCGTTGGCGCCATTCCCTGGTCTCCACTGGCGCGCGGCGTGGTCACTCGGCCCGTGGGGGAACGCGGGAGTGGAAGGACAACCAGTGACCCGTGAGCTGCTTTCCACCACACTCGGTTGTGGCTGAAATCAAGTCCTGTAGACTTGCAAACGTGTACTTCACGAGCCCCGCCACTAATGACATCGTCAATCGGTGAACAAACCTTCTTCTTCGTTCCTTCGTCCCGGCACTCATCTCGTCTTGTAGAGTGGAAGAGGTCGCAAAAAAGAAAGGCATCACGATGGCTCAGGTTGCGGTGGCATGGTCGATGAGCAAGGAGGGCGTCACCGCTCCAATTATTGGATCCACCTCCCTCGAGAACCTGAGCCAGTTGATTGGTGGGTGGCTTTCATACGAACGGATATGAGGCTGATATAATCTTAGCTGCTGTTGACATAACCTTGACAGAGGAGGAGATCAAATATCTGGAGGAACCCTACAAACCAATGCAGGTGATAGAATTTGCCGTGCGCGTCCCACGGTAGACACGGTAGCAGTGCACTGTCACACGTCCTACATCGAAGCTACCTCGCTCTCATAGATGCACCACCACTGTTCAAGCTCAAAGCGTTCAAGGTCGATCAGCAGCGAGTCGGTGATCATATTCTAGGTGGCGAGTTAAGCAAGCATTCTCTGACAAGTAGTAACAAACATTGTCTTAGCAATTGAATCAAGTCGTCCTCTGATGCGAAGCGATATTAATACCACCACCATAGGCTCGAAGCATTCGTACGATCACGACAGCAACTTTAGCGACAAATTCGCTTGTCGCCCGTATAGCACGTGTACCCTCCCAAGATTCTCTCTCAGAGCATCTATCGGCTTCCCGGCGTCATCTGCTATCAGTACACGGATCCCAGAATCTAGTGTGCAGGAATAAGTTATCTGCCTATCTTCGGACTTCAAATGAGTCCAACGATAATCGGCAGCGCAGGTGCTCTAACGCCCACTCTGATCCATTAGGCTAGAAGACCGAGCCAGACCCACACGAGGCTCCCAAATGACATGCTCAATGATGGCACAGTTGACACGAGTCCATATACGGTATTTTCACGGTAAGTTCTGCGCGTCATCCAGCCTGAAAGTCTTGCTGATGGAAGTGCGTATCCTTTCACAAGATCAACTAAGCACGTCAGTTGAAGGCCTGGTTTTTCCTGTATATAAGGCTTTCAACCTTATTCTCGTTTTGCAAAGCAAGTTCGTCTGTCCTCGACATGTCCTCAAGCGATAACGGTGAATATTTATTTTTCAATGTCAACGCCCAGCCTGAGGATGCAGCCTTGGAATCTAGTTTTGCCGTATGTACCCTTTTACAAGCCATGATATTCCGCGCTGAACAATGCCCAGAATACTGACTCGCGACCCCCGACGCCACAAAGTAGCCGTAGCACTTTGTCGAGCCCCGATCCAGAGGTAATCAATCTACGAGTCCGACGACCCGGCAACTTACTACTACATGCACCCAGCATCATGACTTGACTTCCTTCAACGACACGGAATGTCTCGAGTCTCCCGAATTCCACTACAATTTCTGCTACACAGCACTTCGGTCCAACTTCGCCTGATTTCTTCTGACAACGTGCTCTATCACGTCCATCGACACGTTTTACGGCGCGGATCCCGTAACATGTTCAATCTCCTTCTCAGAAATCCCTCCTTCGCCTACGTGCCCGAAGAGTCCACAATCCTCAGCGTCATCCTGCATACCGTGTACGAGATGCCCTTCGAGTCCCGCCCTGCCCTGAGCAACCTCATCGCCTCAGTACGGAGTTTCACCACATACGGGCTCGAGCCCCACCGCTGTCTTGAAGCGGGCACGCATCTCTACGCCGCCGTCTCTAGCTACAACGCTTCCGCACCACTTCTGGTGTATACATTGCTGCCAAACTTGGCTTAGAGGACCTCGCAGTGGGGTCCATCGGAATACATGATATCGTTCGTGCCCAAATTCATATCGGATAACTTTGCGCGCGCCATTGGAACACAGTATCTCAGGAGATTGTTCCAGCTCCAGTATCGCCGTACACGAGCCTTGACAAAAATCCTCCTTGAGCCGCTTCAGATGCACTCGCCTATTGAAGAGTGTACGCAAGTCATGCAGTTGAAGACAATCAGAGCATGGAAGACGGCCACGGCTTCGCTGGTGTTCAAGGCGCATCCCAGTAAGTGCCATTCATTCTAGTAGTGATACTCTCTGACGTTCAATTCAGCTCTTTCGTGCGCAAAGATCGATGCCACCTACAGAAATGTAGTGGAGTCTGGAGTCGGGTGTGAGTATTGCAGGGACTTCATTGATTCGCGAGTTCAATCAATGCTCGTTAATTGGTCGAAAGAGAAGGGG